>JAJOZX010003462.1:450000-511301 GCA_023014485.1 Bathynomus jamesi | reverse complement strand
CCAAACTTTGCCTAACTGATGCCCCGCCCCAAGTCTCATTGCGTACACTAGCCACTCGGAAGTCAGAACAACCGTCCGTCTACCACAACTCCACAAGTGCCCGCTAACTGCAACTGATTGCTACAGTGTTGCCAACTCATGTTCAGTGTTACTAGCTGATTTCTTTGAAAAAAAAAGCTGAAAACCACTGACTTAATATAGAAAACCGCTGAAAAAAAGTTGAGTACAATTTATTAGTTTTCAGTATCACATTCTTTATATATTACTGTTAATTAACTGTACATCTCTCTGACTGTGTGAAGTATAACAGTGTATAAAACTGAATGCACATTTTTATTTCCTAAAAAGTAAGTTAATTTTTAAGATGCCTATATTCTAATAAATTGAAAAAAATGTGGGCAATTCTTAAGGAGAGCGACGCACGCCTTTCTAGTTTACGTGACGTCAAATAATAAAACTAAAAAAAACCATACTTAGATCCCACAGATTTCGGGACAGATTTAGAGGGGGGCCATGGCCCCCTGGCCCTCCCCTGGCTGCGCCACTGCCTGGGCCTTATACCGCAAGAGTATCCTGCCGAATCTTCTCCGTTAAAATAATCTTATAAACTGATATCTATTGAAAGTGAAGTTTTACTTTATTGATAATCTCATTACTGATAAGCAAAACTGTAAATTGAAAAGGTTGACCAAAAAAGCAGAGTCGTGAAAAACATTCCAAATTATTTATTTATCATTTGTTAATAAAACGTTTGAGTCAAAAGTTCATCACCGTTGCTATCGTCTACAAGGGTTCATCATTTTCCTTGAGGACCAACAACTCCTCTTTGATCTCAGTCAAATGGAGGTATGGATCTAGAGAAGTAATCCAGTATATATATATATATATATATATATATATATATATATATATATATATATATATTTTATATATATATGGGGTGGCCCAAAAAAAACGCCTTGATATTTGAACATCAATAACTTCAAAAATATGCAGTTTACACTTCCAAAATTTACATAACTTTTACCTCAATCTATTGAGAAGCCATCATAAACATTTCAGACCTCTACATAAAATACTTTTTCCACAGCTGAGGGAACAATAAGGTATGGTGAAAAAAACGAATATCGTAAATCCTAAATGTGTATAGCTGTACCTGACAATTATTCTAAGACTTGTAGTAGTTTCCTTAGCCTATGGACAGTCTCTGAAAACGTCAGATGATATATGCTACGCCCATCTTAAATACTGTTTTTTAAAGTTGCCCTTCAAATTATGGTTCTAACTAACGGTGAAAAAGCGGTGATTAAAAAGTGTTTCTTGGAAAAAAAAAAGATGGACTGGGGCAAGAATTTTGAGGGAATTTCCATGAATAACTTGTATTGTTACGTCTGTGAATAGAATAATTAAAAAACTTAAAGCAACCTGTTCGACGGCACGGAAGCGTGGAAGTCATCGGCCTAAAACAGTTTGCACTCAAGACAATATAGCAATGATCGAAATGATGAGTCTATCTCAAGAGGATCGACCTGGGTCACACTGCTCTCAGACGAAAATTGCAAGAAATTTAGGGATTAGTCGAAGTTCCACACAAAGAATGCAGAGAACGGTAGGACTTAAAGCATTTAAAAAGGATTCGTGTTTCAAGACGAGACAGCAATGTAAGAGCTAAAAGAAAAATTCGTTGTAGAAAATTGCTTGATAGATTTTCGTCCAATGATGTTAAAAAAATAGTTTTTACAGATGAAAAAGATTTCACCATCGAGATTGCTCGAAACTCCCGGAACGATGTTGTTTATGGTCGGCGTAGAAACATTCCTCCATCGAGACTTTGCCACCAGACAAGTCGGTTTCCCAAAAAATCATGGTATTAGCAGGTGTATCGTGGAATGGAAAGACGAAAATTGATTTCATTTCAGAAAATAAAAAAATTAATTCAGAAATCTATGTAAATCTCTTAGAGGAGAATCTTTTGCCTGATTGTTGGCGTCTGTATTATGGAAACGATTTCATACTCCAACAAGATGGTGCTACGGCTCATACTAGCAAGTTCACACAGGATTATCTACAACAGAATGTAGTCAACTTCATTGGAAAAAACGACTAGCCCCCGCAATCACCTGATTGCAATCCCATGGATTATTATTGCATATGGAACACTCTAGCAGAGAAGATTTATGAAAACCAAACAAAAAAGTTTACAGAAATGCAATTAAAGAAAAAAATACTCGAATGTTGGGACAAAATAATATTAACAGAAATCAGAAAATGTATCATGTCGTGGAAGAAAAGGTTAAGATTATTTTGTAAGCAGGACGGCGGACATATTGATTAGTGATGTAGGTCACATCCGCATCCGCATCCGCATCCGCGGAACATCCGCACATTTTCTCGCATCCGCATCCGCACCCGCATCCGCACTTTGGACTGCGGATGTCGTGCGGATGTGGACCGATGAGATAAAACGTCATTAATAAGCGGAAATTATCAAATTCTTCTATATTAATAGAACTAGTTCATTGTGTGCAAAAGTGATGCAAGCGACAAGACGAGAGGCTGTTCTTGTATGAAGTTACTCTCTTGCAACCTACTTAGATCCACGTTACAAAGCTAAGTTATTTTCACCTAGTTAGTACATTAGAACGAGTTAAATCATCACTTGGTAAAGCAGTTGAAGAGCTTCAATCTCTTGAATCTGTCGCTTCGCCACCACCAAAAGAATAAAAGTTTCAGTGACAGAACCAACACCTTCAACAAGCAAATCTATCACAGAATCTGTCTCTCAGTTTCTTGAGTCAAGCAGCAATGACGAGACCTACGCGATGTCAAAAGATGTAGTAAAAATGATCGAGACCTATCACCAAGAAAAACGCCTGGCTGCATGTGACAATCCTATTAGTTGGTGGAAAAATACGCAGAATATCTATCCATACTTGAGTAAACTTGCAAGGAAACATTTAGCCTGTCCTCCAACAAACGTACCAAGCGAGAGATTATTTAGCAGTGCTGGATTAATATATGATGAAAAGAGAAACAGACTGGCAGCAGAAAAGGCAGAAAAATTAATGTTCCTTACGCATAACCTTCCTATAATTAAGTTTGAACATTAAACGATGAACATCTTAGTTTACTTTATTTTAATTACTCATTTATAATATGGCTAATAAAACTTTAAACTTAATATAAATAGTTATCAAGCTAATTAAAGATCTCTTTCTATAAGGGTGGAGGTTGGGGAAAGAGGTCGGTGGGGTGCATTTGAGTTGGGTTCACGTCCCGCATCCTGGAAACACAATTATGGTTTCTAATTGTGGCTGAAACTCAACAAAATATAACGAATTTATTTGCAGACGAATTCACTAATTGATTTCTATATTAGTTAGATGCTTGATATTATTTTATATGTTCAGAGAAAAGTACAGCAATTATTGTACAATTAATCAATTATACTACTACATTATAGCTACAGCTCTCTCTATATAATAACTTATTATATACGTTAAACACAACAAATCTCGAATATATCCTAAAAAATAACGAAAATGTAGACATCCGCATCCGCGGATGTTGAAATCAAACATCCTCATCCGCATCCGCATCCGCGGATGTGAAAAAAATGACATCCGCTACATCACTAATATTGATCATATTTGTTGATAAGATGTGAATAATAAAAAATTTTCAGTTTATGATATTCGTTTTTTTCACCATACCTCATTGTTCCCTCAGCTGTGGAAAAAATATTTTATGTAGAGGTCTGAAATTTTTATGATGGCTTATCAATATATTGAGGTAAAAGTTATGTAAATTTTGGAAGTGTAAACTGTATATTTTTGAAGTTATTGATGTTCAAATCTCAAGGCGTTTTTTTTGGGGCCACCCGATATACTGTATGTTATCCCTTTACATTACGATAAAATAAGGTTAAAAATTAAATAATGAATTGTTACTTTTTCTTTAAATTAACATTTTATTTAGAATTAAAGTATAAAGAAAGTAGTACAGGATGAGAACTGCATTTCCGTTTTAATATTTGAATATACTTACAAGGAGGCAGTTATTAATTCTTGGGCTGAAATCTAGAAAGGCCAATGACAAAATCTTGCATTTTAGAAAAACGCGATTGAAGGTTTCTTTCTCTAATCAAAATTCAACTTTTATTAGCAAACATTATTCCTTTATTTCAGTAAATTGAGCACATATGCACTATCATTTGATGCTTTTTTTCAAAATCATGCGACCTGTTTTGGCATCAAGAAAATTCATTCGTCATTATTCATCTTCATCTGTATCATCTTCGCTCAGGACATTGGCTCATCGTGGTGCACCTAATGATTTGATGATATTGGCCCTTATAGTACTGAAAGAGCAGCTGATTTCGAGTTCAGACCTACCCTTATCTCAAAAAATGGATTTTTAAAATTGGCACTTCTAGCATTCAGCCGCAGAATTGTAATATAGACTCAGATCAATTAAGAGATGCAAATTTAGTTCACCATTTAAGGGGGTATCCAAAGGTAATAATAATAACAATAATAATAATAATGGTAATTTGTTTTTTACGGCTTACTGAATAGTCAGAGTTTAGAATGAATTAAAAAAAGGTATTTTAAGTAGAGGGCCTATAACAAAAACGTATTACAGAATACATTTATGTACAAGAAACAGGTATGTACAGATTACCTTGTATATAAATTAATAAATAAATTTAGAAAATATTTTTATTATATAGCCACTAAGGCTATATATAGACATTTATTTATTACACAGTTTCATATAATATATACACAACATATATAATTATTTACATCGAGTATATTACAAGATTTTTAATAAATATAAACACTTTTTATTTTAATTGATTTTTCACATTAAAAAATAGTTTGGCAAACAACCGCTCAAGATATATGAAAAAAAATGTTTAGAAAGTTACATATATATATATATATATATATAAAATCGAAAGACCTTTGTATATAAATAAATAAGAATAAAAAATGTTTTACATTAACACGTTTCTCTGTTCTCTTCTGTTTGTTTGAGTTTCTTTCATATTATTTACTATTTACAAAATAACCTTTTATATTTCCAACCGAGTTTATCCTTTTTTTAAATTTCTTTAATTTGTAATGTGGTTTCCAAAAGGAAAGTATATTTAGTCGATCACAGTCTTTGGAATGGGGATTTAGAACGAAGCTTTAACAGGTTTCTATGCGAATTTAATTAGTCTTATCGAGAAGTGTAAGGAAGAAGTTTGGAACTTTGTACATTGTATTTTGTTTATACAGTGTCCAATGGGACAGACTTCTCTCTCATACTTTCCTGTTAGACAGTTAGAACTCATTTTAAGTTATTCATATACAAAATTAATTACTTTTAAAGTGGTACGGCCTTATTTTAGATTTTAATGGTAGGCCTAATCTATCTACAGTATATACTGAAGACCTTAATTCATACGTTCACAGAAGCTTATCATTTCTTGTCGGTATGTCATACTTTCTTTTAAATAAAAAACTACGATCACGTTGTGTTCGGTGAAGAGGTGTGACCATCATTAAGGCTGGTGGAAAGTTGGTGTACCCCGAGGTAGTTGACAACCCCTCTGTCGTGCAAGCCCGTTTCACCCGCCTCCGAGGAGCAATTTGGTACGGGGTACAAATGTCCACTGCTATAGGAAGACTGTAGGTCACTGACTTCCATCGACTGACTCGAAGGGGCCGGCGAAGGGGATGCACCTCCTGTGAGAGTCAACCCGTGGTGGTGGTGTATTTCCCTCGAACTGAAAGATGCCAACAGATTCCTACTGTCGGCGGAGGCGTGCCCCTAGGCCATCGCCCCCACTATACTGTTACCGGACGAAAGACCCAAAGAGGAAGCGGAAGGAATTTGGATTTGGGACGCAGATGATAAACCTAAACCTACACCGGACATCGTTGCTGCTGCAGACATGCTGTGTACGGGCGGACCGGACATAAAACCTCCGGCCATTCCGGAACCATGCATTTGTCCCCCGTACATGTATGGAGACATTGAGGAAAATCCGGAGCCACCGGACCCAAACCCTCCGAATCCAACTTTATCCAGAGGTTTCAGCATATCCGGAAATCCGAGCATTCCTTTCTTCTTTTTGGATTTCGAACTTAATTTTCTATTTCGTGTTTGAATTCCTTCTTTCTTCATAGAAAGAGGACGAGGAACCTGAAAAATAATAATAATAACAATAATTTTCATTCTAGCGGTGTTAATAATGCACTCTAGATTTGGTCCCTTCGAGTTTCTTTAAACAATACATGTAAAAGTTTGGTATAATTGTACTCCTTGCACCTAAAGTACATCCATTATTAATTTTTAGGTATATACTATATACATATGCGTAGTATAAATATAAAGCAATGGAAATGCAGTAAATGTACTTTATGTGCCAAAAGTACAATTAGTATTATCTTAAATTAGTTTTAAAGAACCAAATTTTGTTTGTTTGTTTTGCATGTTTGCCTTTTGTACGTTCAAATTACGAGTTTTCGCAATTGTGTCTTCCCCAAATCTTAAGGTTGACACGCCTCAGACTTGATGTTCAACCCGATAAGCATCGTGTGCTTTAAAAAACACTCCACATTCACTGTTCTTTAAATAAAACTATTTTAAATGGTATTTGTTTATTCTTGTTTTTGAAAATAAATAAATAATACAATTACATCTTATCGACATTAAGGTTTTGACGAGAAATTTTTTCGATAAATTTAATTTGGGTTAAATTAAATTAATTTAGGTTAGGTTAAGTTAGATTAGATATTGGGTTAGGTTAGGTATAGGGCTCGGTTAGGTTATAGTTAGAGCAGAGGTTCCCAACTTTTTTTCGACTATGAACCACTTTAAAAGTTCAAAATGTGCAGCGAGCTACATCGATATTTTGAAATATCGATGCCTATCGAACACCTAAACCCGTGAAAGAACTACCTCTAATGGCAAACCTCGCACTGGATATTATCTGCCAACTTCTGAAAGTCTGTCACAAAATTACGATTTAATTCAAGTAGTTTACATTTATTATTACTGAGCTCTGGTAAGGTACTTGAAACAGTTTAGCGATCAACATATTGCCCGCGAGCCCACTGATTGGGAACTCTTGAGTAAAAGCATAGGTCAAATTCGATTAATAAATTTACCTATGAAATTCCCCTTCGATAGAATGAATGCCATAAATGGCATAGCGATTACTCTAAGTGACGCGTATTTTATTATAAAGATATAAACCAAGTTAAAACTTGTACAGTCGACTCAATGAGTCCTGTCACGAAACTCCATAGTTCTTACCAATAAATATTGGTAAAAAGATATGGCTTCACCACAAGACTTTTTGAAACGACTGTACTTCGAGTATTTTTACATAGCTTCAATAAAAACCGCGGAAACGACAGGTCTCTTTAAATTCGAGTGACTTTAAACTACTCGCATGTTTGTACAGTTGGTTATAAAAGTCGTAATACACTCAGTCGCAAAGTAAGCGTGGCTAAATACATCCCGATTTTTGAGGTACACGCGAGAATGTGTACTTTATTACGAAAAGGGTAAAGTGTGCAGTAGGTTTTGATGTAGAAGACATTTTCGTGCATTTACATGCTCATAAAATATTTTTAATAAGTCACTTATTTAAAGCAGAGCGGATCCGTTCTCATACTGAGTTCTAATATTACATGATTACATGGTACGCGAATATCAAGCCAAAATCTCTCTCACTCTCTCATCATTTACAAATTAGTTTAAATAAACTTTTTCAAATATATATATATATATATATATATATATAAATAAAAGGATATCATGCAGGTATAGGCAGGAGTATAGGTAGTCTCGAAATAAATAAAAAAGTAGGAATATATATATATATATACAGTGTGTGTGTGTGTGTGTGTGTGTATGTATGTATATATATATATATATATATATATATATATATATATATATAAATTTTAAACAAGGTATAAGAACAGGTATAGAAATTAGTAATGAAATAAGTACAAGTATTCTTTGTAGACAATATAATAAATTAAGAGCCTAAAAATACTGTTTTTCTTTCTATACGTTTTCTTAATTCCATTTTACTTCTCAAAATTACAATGAGAATGGTCCATATAATAAAATTTTCTCTGTTACTAATACTTTCATTCTTTCATTTTCATGCATGATACGTACAAGTATGTTTTGTGTAGAATATAGGCACAGGGTACAGGTGTAGGTACAAATATAGAGATATAGGTATAGGCACAGATATATAGCTATAGACGCAGATATATAAATACAGGGACAAATTTACAATATAAATGAACTTCGAGTGCCATTCTTTATATATATATATATATATATATATAACGTACCGCGAAAACATATTTAAACTGATTGTATCTTTAAACGATTACATTTGATATATTTTTCTACATCTGTCTTTCAGAAGTATAAAAAAGCAAAAAGAAAAGAAAATATCTAAATTTACATTCATTTGTTTGTTTCGTTGCAGAATAAATCTTTGCTGATATATAATTATGAACTTTAACGTATAACTACCTTGAGATTAATAATATAGCTCAGATTATATCAGTGAACCCTTTTTTTTTTAAATAGATTAGTTTATCTTGATTATCTTTAACGTTAGAGGGTTGGAAATAAAAAACGGCAAAAGATTAAAGAAAACGAAAGAGATTAAGGGGATTCTATTTTAAGGTATGATGGACTTCAAAGGTACATTTTCAATACTGCGTAAAATGGGTATTAATTATTATACAACGTAAAGATCGAACTAAAGATTATTTATTTATAGGAACTTACAAATACATATAAATTATTTATTCCTGTACAACGCACTGTTTTATTGTTGTTATGTACATATAGAAACTTTGATATTACTGAGTAATAAGTAAATAACCAAATAAGAAATCAGTTTTAATTGTATTTCCTTCCTCAGTTCTTGAAGTGAAGATTAGTAGAAATAAATAACAAAAAATTCATTCCAACATACTTATAACTCCACAATTTCACATATACAATTTCATCGCCCTTTACACAACATTTAACCTTCCCCTGGATACATGGATCCTTTCAGTTTTAAAAATCTGGGACAAAATATTAAGTTTCGAAAAGGAGACAGTCTACAGTACAAGGCAAAATGGGCAGTTTTAATGTTTTTCAGCGAAAAATGCCTCATGCATACTGCAAACTGTGTGGAACTTGCTGGTACATGTTCTTTCAAAACTACACCTTTTGGTAGACGTTGTTAGAAAATCTAGAAGAGGAAGAGCCATTGTTGTCCCAAGCCCAAGGCGATATGATAACTATGCTGATTGATGCAGCATTGCTTGTATATATTAAATTAAGGTATGTGTGTATCCATCTCATAATTGTAATGTTAGTAAAAAATTCACTTAATTTAGAACTAGCATTTTTGGGCTCTTGTGGCATCATTGTTTGGGCACTTTTGTGACATCATTTTTTGGGGCACTGGAGCGTCCTTTCACTCGTTTGTTGAATGCGGCACTTACAGGGCGTGGTTTTATAGAATAGACGCGCTCTTGCAATTCAGTTTGGTTGTTTAGATACAAGATTGTTGTATCGTGCAATGGTGCAGGTTGTGTTGTTGTTGTTGTTGCAAGGTTTAGAAAGACCATAAATAGTGCCCCTTTTGTTTTTTTTTTAATTTATACTACTGAGGCCTAAAGTAGGCCCACATCGAGTCAGCAACCCTGAGGTAGGACCTAATAGGACCTCCAAGTCCGTAAGTTTGCTTTAGTCTAGCTTAACTTAGGCTATAAGTTAAAGTAGCCCTCAGAGCTTGGCCGTTCAAGGATCAGCTGGGATTCTGAACCCAATCAAAATAAATAAAATAACATGGTCCTTCGTAATCGGATTCTAACCTAAACTGAGTCAGTGACTATTTTTCGGTAAAGTTCTGATTGTGCAAATTGTAGCCTAAATTAGACCTGGACGGGTTGAGCATAATTGAGTTAAGGTCCCAGGGTATAAAGTTTGGTCGCCCAATTGCGAAACTTGGCCGCTAGTCTGTGTTGTTTTGGCCTACATTTGGTTTTACTGTTCGTAGGCGAAGGTTGCAGACTTCAGTGCGCCAATTACTTGGGTGGAAAATTTGGTATTCCACACTGGTGGTTGGTCAGTACCCCCACAAAGCAATTCAGTTACTTGACAAAAGGAAAAATTTGAGTTTATCAGTTTGGTTAAGTATTTCCGCCAATTCAGCTTATTGGCATTGAGCCTAATTGTTTTTTGCATTGAAGATGAGTGCAGCTGAATTGAACAAATTTAGAAAAAGAGAAGGCTACAAAGTCTAATTACAAAGGTCATTGCCACTATAGATTCTGCCATAGAGCAAGAGTATTTAAGCTTAGTGACTGCGCAGCTTTCCATATAGAAACTAAAAAGGTTGCTCTAAGCGAAGTAAATGTTAAAATTGAGGCTCTTATAGAAGAGGATGAAATGAAAATGAATAATTTACTTTGAAGAGATTATTGATAACATAATTAAAGTGTGCCACAGAGCAAAAGAGTTTAGCAGCTCAGTACAATTAGAGACCAGGTCTAATAATGAAACACAGCCTCAACAAATAATGTTTGCGAGTTAAGGTTAACAGATCTGCAGTTCAATTACCGAGGCTTGTACTCAAAACATTTTCTGGGAGTATTCAGGAATGGCAAGGATGGACAGACAGTTTTCATCAGCAGTTCATTCTAGTCAAGTGTTAAGTGCGGTGGGAAGTTTAATTATTTGCAGTCCCTCTTGGAAGGGGAGGTAGCAAAGACAATAGCAGATTAGCATTAACAGAGGCTAATTATAATGTGGCTTGGGATATATTAAAGAAACGGTTGGTAAGCCAGAGATCTTAATTAAAAGCCACCTCCGTGAACTTTTAGCTATACCTCCTGTTAATAATCCCAATAGTGTCAAGGAGTTACGGCAGTTATATGATGAATTTGAAGTTAGAACTAGGTCCCTGGACAACTTGGGTGTAGGAATGGAAAGGTATGGTAATGTTGGTCACTATACTGGAAGTCTAAATTGCCTAGCTCAATTTTGCTTGAATTAAGTAGGGGACACTCTACAGAACATGTGTACATCCCCCTTCAGCAGATGTTAAGCTTTTAGGCACAGAATTAGCAAGACGAGAGGGAATTGAGTTTGCACAGTGATGTTAAACAAGGGGACAAAGGCAGGCACAGCACCAAAGTTTCTACAAAAAGGAATAGCCCAGGTACAGTGTCAGCTCTACATGCATCCTCTGAGAATAAATTAAAGGGAATCAAGGAATGCATATTTTGCGAAGGCAACCACAAGTCATATAAATGTGAGTGGCTGAGGCTTTACCTTTGAGGAGAGAAAGGACAGGGTAACTAAGTCCACAGCATGTTTTAAATGTTTTTGAAAGGTCACAGAGCAAGGTTTTGCAAGTTTAAAGTTTTGTGCAAAAAGATGCATGGCCGGCATCAGCCATTATTGCCACCGCTATGAAAGGGAGTAAAGTAAAGGGGGTTATTGCAAACAGCTGCAGCATTATTAATTGGGAATGATGGAGAAGCTACTGTAAGAGTGTTGTTTGATAGTGGTAGCCAGTGTAGCTTTATTAAGACCAGAATTTCCAGAAATTTGAAGTTTAAAGAACTTAAGAGGGAAAATTTAAGAATTTCTGGGTTTGGGGGTTCAGTTCAAAACCGAACCAAAGTTAAGAAGGTAGAAGTTCTGGTTAAGGGGTTGTTACCACAAAGTCCCACTATCAAGGTCCAAGCTGTAGAGATTGGGGAACTTTGTGCTCCAGTCACTAATTGTTTAGATATGGCATGTGTCCAAGAATTGCAAGTTAAACAATTAATTTGGGCAATAATAAGTTTGAAGGAACAGAAGATATTAGTCTTTTGCTGACTATTATTGGGACTTCATCACTGGTAACATTGTCCGCACATCTCAAGGTCCTGTAGCTATTGAAAGTAAGCTAGGCTGGATGCTACATGGTAGCTATTGCAATGAAATGGAGGTTAAAGCTCTTTTTGTTAAGATTGAGGAGAACAGCCATGGTTTGGAAAGGCATTTGAAAGCCTTTTGGGAACTTGAATCCATTGGCATAAAGGACAAACAGGAGAAGCAGGCAAGTACAGTGAACAGTGATGTTTTAGAGCAATTTGAAAAAGGTATTGGTTTAGAGATTGTTGCTACGAAGTTGGCCTCCCTTGGAAGGATTCTTGCAAACCCAGCTCAAACCTTCAGCTAGCTAATAGGAAGTTGGAGACTTCATTGCACAGGCTAAGGAAAAATGAGGTTGTTAAATGAATACAATAAGGCCATCCTAAGCTATGTAAAGGAGGGCTATGCTGAAAGGGTGCAAGGTGAGCTGGTGAGCCAGGAGGCACATTATCTGCCACACCATGCAGTGGTACGGCGAGACAAAACTACCACCAAACTGAGAGTAGTTTTTGATGGTTCAGCCGAAGGACAAAGGTGGTGTCCTTGAATGACTGTTTGGATGCTGGGCCAAATTTAAATGCAGATTTATTTTCCTTGTTACTGAGATTCAGTTTGTAGAGTAGCATTGACTGCAGATGTGAAGCAAGCCTTTTTGAGGATAAAGTTAAAACCAGAGGACAGAGATGCAGTAAGGTATCTGTGGTGGATACGAAAACTTGTTGAAAATGAACCCAAGGTTCAAGCATATAGAATGAAGTCAGTGTTGTTTGGCCTCAGCTCTAGTCCATTTCTGTTGGCAGCTACTATGCAGTACCATTTTAAGAAATATTCTGAAGTCTATCCTATACTATTGAACACATAAGGACAAAATTTTATGTTGATGATTTGCTGTGTTCAGTGGATAATACAGAAATGGTAAACAGATATTCATGGAGGCTAGAGCTATAATGAGGGAGGCTGGCATGGAGCTTAGAAAATGGCAGACCAATCATTCTCAGTTACAACAGTTTATGAGTCAGTCCTGTAGGACCTGATGCAGCAGAAAGTATTGAGGATTCTGGTATTAAGAGTTGTGGGCAATAGACACAAAGGTGCTAGGTATTGTTTGGCAGCAAGGAGAGGATTTGTTTCCTTCAATGGGAAATTTTAGTAGAACTGGCTGAGAATGAGACAAGGTGACAAAACGTACAGCTCTTAGTTGGCTTCGAAGGTCTTTGATCCTCTTGGATTCCTGGCTCCATTTGTGATAAAGTAAAAAATTTGGTCTCAGAGCCTCTGGGAAATTGGACTTGGTTGGGACCAAGAGTTATCCGATCATATGGTGGTAAAGTGGAAATATGGTTCAAAGAATTGGCACATCTTGGAGACATTGAAATCCCAAGATGGTACTTTGGAGAGTTGAACAATAGTCCAGATAATTGGAGCTGCACATCTTTTGTGATGCAAGTGAGGAAGCCTATGCAATTGTATTTATATAAGAGGCACATTTGAAGAGGAAGTAAGTTGCAGGTTGGTTGCTGCAAAGAGCAGAGTAGCACCTTTGAAAAGGTTTCTATTCCAAGGTTGGAATTGATGGGTGCAGTCATTGCTAGTCGGCTTGCAGTTACAGTGCAAAACTCTTTGGGCCTTTATGAAATTCCAAGCTATTATTGGACAGACTCCCTATAGTTTGGCACTGGTTAAGAAGCCAGGCAAGGAAAATGGAAACCATTGTTGCCAATAGGGTGGAGGAAATTCAAGCACACACAGATCCAAAGCAATGGAGCATTGTCCAGGCACCCAAAACCCAGCTGATTTACCAACACGAGGAATTTCAGTGAAAGATCTTGCACAGTCAAGTTTGTGGTGGAATGGACCAGAGTGGCTAAAACTTGGAAGTGAAAATTGGCCTTCTAATCAAATCAGCCTATTGTAGGAGAACGCCAGGCTGAAGAATGTGTGGTGAGATGAGAAAATGCACTGTGAACAGTTTCAAGTTATGCAGCAGGACCCCATATTGAGCTTGAGGACATTAGCAGTCTGAAAAGGTTGTTAAGAGTGACAGTATGGGTATATAGATTTACAGACAACATTAAGGGAGAAACAAGAAGGGAAGGAATTCTGAACAGTAAGGAGATTCAGCAAGACAGCAATACTGGGTGGTATATGTGCAGAAGGAAAAATTTGGTGAAGAGAAAATTGCTCACCAACGTCCATTACAGTTCTACCAACACATTCTGCTCTCAAGGTTTGGATGTGTTTTTGGATCAGGATTTATTGAGAGTAGGAGGTAGACTACAGCTTTCTGGGCTTCCAGAGGAGAAAAGACATCCAATTTTGATACCTTCTGGGGGCACTTTGTGGAACTTTTGATCCTGGATACGCATAAATTGTTACATGCTGGAGTTAGAGAAGTGATAATAGAGATCAGACAACAGTTTTGGATTCCCAAAATTAGACAAGTAGTAAAAAAGGTCTTGCATAGATGTGTGGTTTGCAAGCGTTGGAGTGCAAAGCCTTATCATTAAAATGTGGCTCCACTTCCAAGAGAACGGTGTGTCTATACTGCCCCATTGATGTAGTGGAGCAGACTTTGCGAGTCCAGTCTATCTGTATGAGCAAGGGGAGTCCAACAAAGGTTTATATATCTTTTCACATGTGCTACCACCAAGCAATCCATTTGGAGTTGGTAAGCAACTTAAGTAGTGATGTATTTCTTTTGCCTTTAAAAGGTTTGTGAACAGAAGGGGTTTCCCAAATAAAATCATATCGATAATGCAAAAACCTTCAAAAAGGCTGCAAAGGAACTCCAAGAAGTTTGGTCCTTGCTAAAAGAGGAAGGATTCCAATCCTATTTTCACACCATTGGGTACAGTGGGAGTGTATTGTCGAGAGAGCACCATGGTGGGGAGGATTTTGGGAAAGGCTAGTGAGAAATGTAAAGTATCCATTAAAGAAACTTTTGGCTAATGCTCATTTGAGCAAAGAAGAATTCTGCACTGTTTTGTGTGAAGTAGAAGCAATGGTGAACAGCAGGCCCATTACCTTTGTTTATAACAGTATGCAGGATGCAGAGCCATTGACACCAAATCATTTTCTCTGTGATAAATGATTAACATCAAGCCCCAGTTTGCTAGTAAACTTACAGCCTATCCAGAGCAGTCAAGAAGAGTTAACCAGAAGGTTGAAGTACCTTAAGAGCACAAGATCAGTTATGGAAGAGGTGACAGATGGAATACTTGCCAGAACTCGATTATTACCCATTAGGCAATGTAAAGGGCTCCAATGCAAATTGTATCAAGTGGGAGAAGTGGTAATGATTGGGGATGAAAGACCAGGGCAATGCTGGAAGCTTGGCATAATGAATAGTTGTTTGTTGGCAAAGACAATTTAGTTAGGTCTGCACTGGTAAAGACTTCAGGAAAAATTAAAGAGACCTATACAAAAACTCTATGCTTTAGAAATCAGCAAAAACACGGATAGTCAAGATGAAGCATTTGGGTTACAGCCTCATGAGAAGGCTTAGCTAAACTTGCAGAAGGTAATGACAACAATGCCTCTTCGGTGGGGAGTGTTAGAAAATCTAAAGAGGAAGAGCCATTGTTGTCCCAAGGCGATATGATGACTAAGCTGATTGATGCAGCATTGCTTGTATATATTAAGTTAAGGTGTATATATGCATCTCATAATGTAAGGTTAGTGAAAATTCACTTAATTTAGAGCTAGCATTTTTGGGCTCTTGTGGCATCGTTGTTTCGGCACTCTTGTGGCATCATTTTTTGGGGGCACTGGAGTGTCCTTTCACTCGTTTGTTGAATGCGGCACTTACAGGGCGTGATCTTATAGAGAGCTCTCTTGCAATTCAGTTTGGTTGTTTATACAAGATTGTTGTATCGTGCAATGGTGCAGGCTTGTTGTTGTTGCAAGGTTTAGAAAGAAGACGATAAATAGTGCCCCTTTTGGTTTTTTCTTAATTTTATACTACTGAGGCTAAAGTAGGCCCACATCGAGTCAGCAACCCTGAGGTAGGCCCTAATAGGACCTCCAAGTCCGTAAGTTTGTTTTAGTCTAGCTTAACTTAGGCTATAAGTTAAAGTAGCCTCTCAGAGCTTGGCCGTTCAAGGCTCAGCTGGGATTCTGAACCCAATCAAAATAAATAAAATAACAGATGTTTAACTATAAAAGAGTTCTGAACAGTGCATTAAGGACAAGATGCAAAAAATATGCTTTTTGCTCTTGAATTGTGACAACATGATGTGTTATAAACAGTGGTGGGCACCGTTAACCAAAAAGTTAACTTCGATAACGATAATCCGTTAACCCCAATTTTTAACTCCGATAACGATAATCCGATAATTTTACTCCAAAGTTAACGGAAGTTAACGATAATCCGTTAACGATAACTATTTCTTTACTAACATTTTAAAAAATCAAGGAAAAAGCTTTAAAACCCATAGAAAATGTTTATTTATGCAAAATCCAACAATAAATAGGTATTTAACTGTATTTTTATCAAGTTTTGCAACTTTTTTGCTTAATAACTTTTTTTTATTTTTAATAAAAAATGTACTGATTACATGTTTTGAAACCCTTGTAACCACTAACCATTAACTAAATTTTAATTTACCAGAGAATTATTATGGCGGGAACTGAAAGGTAAAATTAAATTTTAGGCACATTTATTAAAGACTATGACACAATGTGCTGGTTGCCCTTCAGAAAGACCAACTTCTCAAAGTTAGGCCCAGCTGCCAGTCTTGACCTCTTGGGCCTCCCCAACCTCCCCTTGCGAGATCTAGAAGCAGACTGAAGTTATGGCGGTTTGAATTCATTCGCGGAGCGGTGATCTTCCGTGAATGACTCCTCGCAGTTAACGTGTTAATGGACTTTAACAGACTAAATATCGAGTTATCGGAAGTTAACTGGTCCGATAACGATAAATGGAAATTAACTTCCGTTATAGTCCGTTAAAAAAGTTAACTTCGTTAATTAACTGTTATCGGATTAACGCTTTAGTGCCCAACACTGGTTATAAACACTATGGCTGTAAGTAGAATTAAAGATGCAGTAAGACAAATATAATAGAAGAATGATGTATAAGACCACATTTTTTCTAGCACTACGGTAGAATGGCGTCTATTATTACCTCAATGTTGATGAAAGCTTGTCTGTCATCTACATAGAATATGTTCTGTCCATGACACCAGTGCTAAGTTCGATAGAATATGCTCTAATAACATATGATAGTAGTATTTTACTCAGAGACGCCGACAGCATAATTCCTTCCAACTTGATGTACCAACTTGTTGTTATCATAATAGAGCATTTGCAAAACAGGACAATCATCAGCTTGACGTAATGATAAGGTCGTTTAACCTCCTTCGCAACATCTAAGTTCAGATGGTAGCTATACTCGAGATCCAAAGCACTGATCGCTACATAATCTGGATGCAGAGGACGGTTTCCCATCCAACTACTACCCAGACCCAGTGTTGCTTAATTTCAGTGATGGACAGAAATCAGTGTTACGACACTGGCCACAACGTAGCCCTCATCAGTTTGATAGAAATTCACTTCTCTATGGCGCATGTCAAGAGTTTATTAATAATATGAGTTTGAATCTGAATCAAAAGAGGTTAAACATTTTAATGAAATTAACAACTATTGTCAAACCAGGAACATTATTAGTGTTCCAGAAGCAATTCTGAAAACATAGGAATGAATGACTAAAAACAGGGGCAGTTCTAGAAAAATGGGACGTATGATATACTTGATTAGAAGACTGCAATTAATTATTATTCAGTGGCATTGTTTATTACTCACTTCATGAAGAGCGCAACAGAATGAAATGATTAACGTAACGGTATTTTTAACCCAAAGGAAAACTTTTTCCATAACAGTATTACGAAATTATAAAATCCGAATAACGAGAGAGTATTTTTATTGGTCAATATCGATCTATACACTGTTTATGTATATATAAACACGTATCCAAGGAGACAGTCTACAATGCGAAATAGGCAGTTTTAATCATTTTTAGCGAAATATGAGGCACACATATTGCAAACTGTGTGAATGGTACACTTTCTGGTGGAAATTGTTCCAGAATTATATTGTATGTTTTGGCAGATGTTTAACTGTAAAAGTTCTGAACAGTGGAAAAATATACCTGTTGCTATTGAACTTGTTTGTGATAATCTGGTGAAGGAGAACACTAACACAGACAAAGCTGAATAAAATTTAATCTAATTTGACTTGACTTAACTTACAGTATGCAAAACCTTATATTTCAGCGAAAAAAACTTTAGAAACTTGATTTATGTTTTTCATCGTTTTTATGTAAAATTTACAAAAAAAAAATAATAATTTAACTTCGACTTTTTCTTCAGTGTAAAAAGTTTAAAAATTGACTTTTACTCCTAAAATGGGCCTCGTATACCGGTATATCTGTATATAAATTTTATAACTAAATTGGAGAAAACGCAGCGATTGCTGACTGGAAAAAGCAATAAGTAGCATTCATTGCAATTCTAAACATAGTTTTCAATTTCCTTAGGCCGATGGCAAAATCTTGTCTGATACTATTACAAGGACAAGGAGTTACAACGACAAGAGGAAGACTCAAAGACCTTTCGGTCCGCTCGGAGAGGTTCTATTTCTCTTATTAAACTAGTGCATTTTTTAACTATTCTAGCAGCAGTAGAATACTGGATGAAAAAGCATAAGGCCCTCTCCTCTCCCTTTGCTCACTACCCGCCAGAGGCAGGTACGGAAAATGGTTGAACAAAGTACCTTGACCCTGGAAAAGTAGCCAAGGAAATTTCATAGGAAAGAGGAAAATAAAAAACTAGCTTCACAGATGTATGCACACATACAAATCATATACTAGATAGAACTGTTGTATACACTAACATCATAATATATTTGTACTGATCGTATATCAGCTACTTGGTATTGTCACAAAGTCCTCGAACATATGGGTTTGATTTTATATAAAATATTTACAGCTCTAATTACCGAAGTATCGGGCCGACAAAGGCCCTATGGCCCACTCCAGGCTAGCTCATAAAGGATTAAGAGCGAATATAAGTCAAACTGTCCATGCTTACACTTCTCTGTACGTGCAAAACTTTCACGCAGAAATATAAGTAAAGCTCCTTTCCTCTTCGCGTGGGCCACTGTCTGCAGTGATGAAATCCTGCTACAAAACAGGAGTTGAAACAGGAATTGAAAACGAAAATCAGATCTTCCACACTATGCCTGCACTCATCACGTGCACCCAGTTATCCAAGAGAAAGAAGAAAGAAAAAAATAGTGATATTAGAAACGCAGCTCTACCTCATCCAATCCATACCATGCATTTTTTAAAGATTTTTTTTTGTATTAGGAAGAATGAAAAGAAAAAATGTATATTTCTACAAAATACTTATCTACTCTATTCTTAGATATGTTAACGAGGCAGGCAAGTATGTAAGCGTGTTTTCTGTAATTGCAAGTCTGTCGTGTGTATATGTCTGCTAACTCTTTGAATGTCTCCGAGTTTCAACTTGGGTCTCTCGTCGTGAAGAGTGTTTATTGGCAAGTGACATTTGAATCGTTCATACTTCATACTACCCATGAGGGTAGAGAAAATCTCTTTCTGGCGAGGAATATCAGTGGGCAGTCCCTGTATCTATCCCCGTGTACTTGTCACTTAAGGAGAATGAGAGTTTTTCGTGAGTGATCACCCGCCGTTCCTACGGCGAATTTAAGATTCTCCTACTTAGAGGTGTTTATGATGCAAGTGATTAAAAAGTGGATTGCTCAGTGGTTGCCCATGGGGCACAATGCAACCAGAGATGTCTCTCTAAAGTGGCGTATATCGTATATGACGTGATTTTTATTTTTCTCAAGTTCTTCAGGCTTGCTTTTGCTTAATATAATTAATGTGCTTAATAATAAAAGTGAATAGGTGAATAACTGATTGTAGATAAGGGAGGAGTAAAGACGCACTCAACCACCAACATGCAGTTGGTAGGCCACACCATAAGTGCTTTCCCAAAGACAAAGTTGGCATTCAGGAGAGAAGTCCTGGGATTGCTCTTCCACCACCGAGAAAGAATATCTCTCGAAACGGGTGTCTCAGCCACCACCGATGCCCTTCTCATGTGGGAAAAGGCTGTATCCCATCCAGGCTCCAACACTTGCAGGAGCACGTAAGAAACCTCCATGCAGAATGACAGGGGCTGAAAAAATGCATCTTCCCCGAGAACATGACAACCCAGAAAAACCAGGAAACACAGGCAGATATCGTCCAGCTGCAATCATCTTCTAGCAGTCCCAGAACAACCAGTGTTTCGTCATATTAGGAGGAGGATTCTTCGGCTGTCTCCAAAGAGGTCAAGGCTAAGCGGAACTGTGCCCGTTGTCACCAGTCAAGTTGCACCTGCGTTGGACAGAACTAAGATCTCCGACAGGAAAGCAGCCCACAACTTTATACCAATGTCAGGTTATCTTCAATACCCGATTGAAGAGCTGATTAATTATCAGCCCCAATGAAATCCGACAGGCCTGGATGAAATATTGTAAAGCCTATGCGGAGTTGGTGGAGAATATATACTCCCCTAGAGTCCCCCTAATCATCCACTAGGATGGGAAAATGATGAAAGACCTCACAGGCCGGGAAAAGATCGATCGTCTCCCCATCGCTGTATCTGAACAAAACGTTGAGAAGCTTCTGGCAATCTCAAGACTTTAGTCAGGCACAGCAGAGGTGACGGCTGATGCTGTTTTGACCACGCTGGAATAGAGGAGTACTAAAGGAATGCAATATGGGCCTCAGCTTTGACACACAACGGCCGTCAACATGGGAGCCCTGGAAGATGTCTGCAGGAGACTGGAGATGTTGAGGGATCATGAACTCCTCTACTTTCCCTGCCAGCACCATGTGTTAGAGATTCTGTTGGAGAAAGCGTTTAGGCTTAATTATTAATGGTGTCTTAGAGTCACCAAAGATTGAGCTGTTCATCAAATTTTGGGATTATTGGCCTAAAATAAGCCAAATGGTACCTCAGCTAGATTCTTATTGGTTTGGCCTTCTTTGATCCTGTGGTGTCATCTGAAGAGAAAGGGAACATGCTCACGTCCATGAGGGAGAACATTAATTTAAAGGAAGTCCCAAGGGAATCATTACCCACAATCCAGGGACAAAACAACTCCATAATTTTGTCACCACAAAGACAATTTTTTTTACAATCCTGGAGATTGACGTCAGTTTTGTGGAGAAGGACCGGGTGGAAAGATAACGCTTTCTATCGTGAAGGCCAGGCTATTGTAGGCTCCTTTCGTGTGGTCAAGACCTTGGCTGAGAGAGGAGTCGCCCTCATCCAGGATTTCAACCCATCACTTACTTACTCGTGATGAACACCAAAAACTGTATCTTCCGCAAGTTACCGAGGGCTATCGGAAGACCTTTCCAAATCCCATAAAGAACGATGACAATGAATGCTCCGGCAAGTATTATATTCCCCGCCCCCCAGAGAAGGGGGAATACTCAGCCCAGATGATTGGGGTGAGGGGGACCCAGAGATAGTTGCTACACCAATAGACTTTTGGGGGAATATAAAAGATGAAACTTCATTGTATTTGCCCAAGTCCTAAATTTTGTCGAATCTCAAAACAAATTACATACAATGTAAGTGTCACTAAATGGTGGGTTGGTAGTTAGAAGATGCAAAACTTCAGTTTTTAGAAGCTCCTGATATACTGTATATATAAAATAACGCACTGTCGCGATGAAGTATGAAGAAGGAAACCACTCTTCAGGAAGACGTAAATGGAGAAACGGGAAGGGACTGCAATAAGAGAATTTATGAACACAAGAGAGATGTGAGGGTGGGAATGAAAAAAGTGCTGTATTCTGTCATGTCAGAGATATAACCATGTAATAGATTTCAATAATTGCAACTTTGTTTTCAAATCTAATAATTATGTTAAGCGTAGAAATGTTGAATCTAGTCTTATAGGCTTTATACAAAATTTTAATCTATCCGATGGTCAATTATGTTTTAACAAAATTATATGCAATAAAATTGAGAATTTTGTAACATTACCATCCAAAAATCCCCAAGCAAAACAGGTACATCCATCAGGTCAAAGCTGGGTCGGAGGGGTCACTTAACTACCCCCTGATAAGAGGATGGGAAGGTTCAGTCAGCTAATCCCTGATAATAATTAACTTCCAGGTGTGTATATAAACTCTGTTCCCTGTTTATACGGTCATTACCAATTGACAAGGGCTCGCGAGGAGCCGAAACTGTATTGCTGGTAAGAAATAAAAATTTACGACTTCCTGAATAGTGGTTTCCTTCTTCATATATATAATATATGTATGTATGTATAAGAATAAAAAGGATGATCAACGCCCAAGTCAACATAATGAAGAGTTAATATCAGACGTTACGGAAGTCAAGCTCCCATCATCAGTTGTATGTGTAATATATACGCAGAATTATAATCATTTAACTTCAGGCCTTTGCATATATAAGGACTTCATAATTCTCAAGTCTGTTTCAATTCGCAGGGTGGTTAACCAGGGTGGTTATATATATATATATATATACACGGTGAACCAAAAGTAGGTGGACAGTAGGTTGAATACGGTTTGTGTTATATTATATTATAACTATGGTGTTCATTATAACTATGGTGTTTGTGTTTTATTATATTAAATATTATAACTAAATTTATTTAAATTTTATTTTGTATTATAGTATACAAAAAAATTAAATATGTATTCTCAAAATAAACGTTATCATTTACTGTCCACCTACATTTGGTTCACCCTATATATATATATATATATATATATATATATATATAATATATATCTAATAGCCCGAAAGTCTTGTAGAAATTGTAGAAATTGAATAAACAGTAAATGCACGTACATTATGAAGTTTATAATACAACCCACAAGCGTTGCAAACTGGTTCTCCGTTCTGGTTTCTTCTCCATAAGGTTGTGGTTGTGGTTTTGCAGTTGGCGCAAGATGTTCCTGCTCTCCTTTGCGCGCTCTGCAAGTAAACGAGTAAATTCAGTGTGAAATAACATTTACAGGTGTTTTACACACGCACAAACACACACGCGCGTGTGCGCATCTCTGCATAAGCGACGTACCGACATTTTTAAATACACATGTCTGAAAACAATTAACCTAACCTAACTAGTGTCATCGAAACGAGGAGTGTTCCGGAAGTAATTGCGGTCTCGACTGTAAGGTACTAGGTAATTTAACCTAACCTAAATTAACTAACTTTAACTGACCTAACCTAGCGTAACGTAACCTAATCGTAACTAACATATCTTTTTTCCGACGATAAAAAATGTTTACGGATCTTTTTATATAATTTTTTCATGTTTTGAGGTACAAAGCTGTTACCTCAAAAATATTACCCCACTACTTCTGTGAATTATTACACACTCGACCTCACTTACACCCAGTGGTCGAATTGTAAAATTTTAACAAGTGAGATGGTGGTGAGGGTGGGTAGAGTAGGGGGGTCCGGAGACATGTCCCCCGTGAAAATTTTTAAAAATGTAACTGCATAATGCTGCATTCTGGTGACTTTTCAGGGAAAGACATGAAGCAAAATCATTAGTTTATTGAAACGTTTTTTAGTGATTCTCACATTTTTTCATGAAAGTAAATTATGACACCTGACTCGGAACTTATATTTTGAAATACCATGAGAAAATCCATTTTAATCACAATCAACTCCCTGTTCCCTTTCCTTAATCACAACACATTATATGACCATACAATATTTATTTTAAACCATTTAAATCACATAAAAACATATAAATATATTAGACTGTCAATAAACAAAAAAAATAATACTGAACTATTTTATTTTACTTTCTGTGTTTTACGGAATTAGGTTGTTGCTAAAGCGTATTTTATTTAGCAAGGGGAATGCCATTCCCCTCACACCCCGTTAATTCGAGCCCTGCTTACACCACAAGTATAATTTATACAGTATACATATATAGGGTGGGTAAAAAAAGTGACCCCTTAGAGGTAAACTGTCATATTAAAAAAAGTAAGGGGACTAGAGCTCTCAAACTTCATAGATGCTTAACTTAGCATGTTGTTCATTTTAATTGAGAAGTTGCTTGATGTGTCCTCCTTCCTGCTCAACGCAGGCCTCCAAATGGACGCCACTGATCAATATACATCTGTTTACATATCGTTGAAACACCTTCTCCCAGCCGAGCAGAATTCTTTCGCTTAGTTCATCTGTCTCTTATATTGGTACATGGATGTAAACTTTGGACTTCAGGGCTTCCCAAACACCATAATCTAGTGGTGAAAGATCGGGGCTACTAGCCGGCCACATATTGGGTTTGATAAAATCTGACAGTTTGGCGTGCTCTGTGGGCAGGGGCTCCATCTTGTTGGAAAGTATATCTTTTACCACTAATTCGTCGAATATCAGTTAGATAGAGTGAAAGATATACTTTCCAACAAGATGGAGCCCCTGCTCACAGAGCATGCCAAACTGTCACATTCCTTGAGAATGAAACACCAGATTTTATCAAACTAAATATGTGGCTGGCTAGTAGCCACGCTCTTTCACCACTAGATTATGGTGTTTGGGAAGCACTGAAGTCCAAAGTTTACATCCCTGGTACCAATATAAAAGACATAGATGAACTACGCAAAAAAATTCTGCTCGGCTGGGAGAAGGTGTCTCAACGATACGCGAACAGGTGTATTGATCAGTAGCGTCCACGTTTGGAGGCCTGCGTTGAGCAGGAAGGAGGACACATCAAACAGCTTCTCAATTAAGATGAACAACATGCTAAGGTAAGCATCTATGAAGTTTGGGAGCTCTAGTCCCCTTACTTTTTTTAATATGACAGTTTACCCCTCAGGAGTCATTTTTTTTTACCCACCCTGTATATATATATATATATATATATATATATATATATATATATATATATATATAGAACGACGCTTGTATAGGAGAATATTCCGCGCAAGATGAGACAGAGAGAACGAAACAAATGAAAAAATGAGGTAACCACCCGGGAATCGAACCCGGGATCTTCCGATTGCCGGTCAGATATGATAACCATTACACCATGGGCCTCACTCAATCAAATGCCGTAATTCTTCTACATACGCGCAGAAACCAATGCCCCAAGGGGGCACCTCCCGCATGCCGTACATTATATACATTTAAACTGCAAACACGCAGTATAATTAACGTAAAGAACGACGCTTGTATAGGAGAATATTCCGCGCAAGATGAGACAGAGAGAACGAAACAAATGAAAAAATGAGGTAACCACCCGGGAATCGAACCCGGGATCTTCCGATTGCCGGTCAGATATGATAACCATTACACCATGGGCCTCACTCAATTTGTTTCGTTCTCTCTGTCTCATCTTGCGCGAAATATTCTCCTATACAAGCGTCGTTCTTTACGTTAATTATACTGCGTGTTTGCAGTTTAAATGTATATAATGTACGGCATGCGGGAGGTGCCCCCTTGGGGCATTGGTTTCTGCTTCTGCACGTATGTAGAAGAATTACGGCATTTGATTGAGTGAGGCCCATGGTGTAATGGTTATCATATCTGACCAGCAATCGGAAGATCCCGGGTTCGATTCCCGGGTGGTTACCTCATTTTTTCATTTGTTTCGTTCTCTCTGTCTCATCTTGCGCGGGATATTCTCCTATACAAGCGTCGTTCTTTACGTTAATTATACTGCGTGTTTGCAGTTTAAATGTTATAATGTACGGCATGCGGGAGGTGCCCCCTTGGGGCATTGGTTTCTGCGCGTATGTAGAAGAATTACGGCATTTGATTGAGTGAGGCCCATGGTGTAATGGTTATCATATCTGACCGGCAATCGGAAGATCCCGGGTTCGATTCCCGGGTGGTTACCTCATTTTTTCATTGTTTCGTTCTCTCTGTCTCATCTTGCGCGGAATATTCTCCTATACAAACGTCGTTCTTTACGTTAATTATACTGCGTGTTTGCAGTTTAAATGTGTGTATGTGTATATATATATATATATATATATATATATATATATAGTATGTATATATATATATATATATGGGATGAATTTCACAATTAAACAGATGAATGAATAATGATGCAACCCCAAAGAAAAAGAAAAATAATTCCAAGGCCTTTCGTGTATTTCCCTGACGAGGTGTGCTTCTGAATTCACGAAAGGCCTTGGAATCATTTTTCTTTTCCTTGTGGGTTTTATATATATATATATATATATATATATATATATATATATGCTGTTGTGCTATAAATTGCGTTTATTGGTTTATTGTACGGTTGACAATATTTCCAGCTGGAACTGGGTTTTTCGGAACGGAGAAGAACGGAGCCGTAGCTGAAAATCCTAAAATAAACGGAGCCAGAGCGGAGCTGGAGCAGGAGTTGATGGAGCTGGAACGAAGCCCACGGGTATCTGGAACCGGGGGAAAACGTTTGGACCCTGCTCCCAAAATTTTACTCTTTCAAATCTTTTGTTCTATTAGCTACATATGTTGTAAAAGCAACATTTTAATTTACAGGATCATAATTGAACTGCAATTCTTTAACTTTATGATAAAGGACTAGCTACGTTTATTTATTAAGCAGCATTTATTTCTACTAAATATAAATAAAGCATTTAATTTAATTTAATATTATGCAACATTTTGTAAACTTTATATATTGCATTTAGTATTATTATTATTGATATTATTATTTTTTTTTTTATTTTTTTTTTTTTATTGTCACTATTACTATTACTTGCAACTTTTACTACTTTTATGTAATAAATAAGGTAAATGCCATTAATTTTGCCAAAAAAAGCCCCCATGTTTCCAAGGGCATATTCAGATAAGAATAATGTGAATATATAAATGTCATATCAAACACCTAAAAATTGTAAAACTGTTACTTCTATTCTTTCTGAATAAAGATTTTGAATTTTGAATTTTTTTGCAGCTTACAAAAACCCTCTTATACTGTAGGCCTATTTAGCAAAACTTTAACTTCCAATATATATATATATATATATATATATATATATATATATATATATATATATATATATATATGAAAGAGGACCATTGCTGCAATAAAAAAAATTATTGCAGTTAACTAAACGTTTCGGAAACACCAGTTTCCATCTTCAGTAGCTAAAATATTAAAATAAACACTAAACTAATAAATAAATCTAAAAATAAATTAAAAACACTGCAAGTTTTTAAGATACTTTAGTAAATTAATTAGGATGACAACCAAGCAGAGAACCAACCATCAGTGTATCAATCCCAGAGAGCAACTGGATGAAAACATGAGATGGTAAAGATGAGGAATTGGTTGGTTTGTCTTTTAAAGGATATAGATAGTTTAATGGAAGCAAATTGTTCGTTCTGGGATGGTTTTGTTTTATAAATATATAATGAAAGTATTTCAAAGTTTTTGAGCCCAAGTGGATGAGAAAATTGTTCTGAATGTAGACGGATAGATGAGTGTTCTGTGGTGAGATACGGGTCTGTTTGTTCTATGTGAGAAACATTTACGTTTGTCCACTCTTTGTTTAAGTCGTAGGAATGTTTGCCCTACGTAACTGGCTTGGCAGTCAGCACACGTAAATAGATAAACCAGAGAGGACTTTAAGTTCCATTCAAAATGCTTTGACTGAAACGTGAGTTTATTCTTATAAACCAGAAGCTGCGCTGGGGGAAGGCCCGGATGAAGGCGGGAAGAAACCATGGGTATCAGAGGTTTTTTTGGGGGGTTTTTTTTTTTTGCGATTAATGACAATCGCAAAAAAAGACTGCAATGGGCAAAAGAGTGCCAACATTGGACATTTGAAGAATGGGAAGAAGTTCTTTGGTCCAACGACAGTAACCTTCAGGCAAGTGGATCAGCTCTAAAACAACTTAAATGTTTCTTCATTTTTCATATTTTTTCAGTTGACGTGTTGTACTCGCTGATGTCTGCCATACACTATTTAATCTAATTTTAAAGGTTTGCGGAACTTCTACGGTAACCTATGTAAGGAGAAGGGTTGGCGAAGGTCATAAAAAAGGATGTATTGTCCCCACATTAAAATTTGGAGGAGGAAGCGTGATGTCTTCGGAGGGGGTCGGAAAACTGTTTTCATGCGGAGAGAAGATGAATTTTCGAGCCTATATAGGCATGTTAGAAAATGTTTAGATCCGTCAATTGACATACTCTTTTCAGAAACTGAAAAAAAACGAAGTGTTATTTCAATAAGACAATGCTCCATGCCATACTTGAGGTGTAACTAAGAATTGGCTTAAAACATGGGCAAATGAAACTGATCGATTCCCCTTCTCAGTCCTCAGTCTCTTGATTTAAATCCAATTGAATATTTGTGGGGAATTTTGAAGAAACATGTCCGAAAATACAAATGCACCTCAAAAGATGAATTACTTACAGTGATACAAGTTGAATAAAACAAAATTGCGAGAGCCACCTGTGCCCGTCTCGCCAACGCAATGCCCAAACGAGTAAAAGTTGAAGTTAAAACCAATAAAAATTATACTAAACATTAAATGTTACATTAAAAAACTATTTCTGCAACATCATAGCTCAAATTTTCTTCGGTGCCTCATACGTCTGTCCAAGGATATATACATATATATATATATATATGCGCCTCGGTGGTGCAGTGGTTAGCATCACTGACTACGAATCCATCGGCCCCTGTTCGATTCCTGGTGACGGCAAGCGGCGCGCAGCTAACCGAGCTGTTCATTCTTCCACACAATAAAAAATGGTTGGTAGATCAATGGGTACCCTGGGAAGCCTAGTGGTTAAATCGCTGTGCTGCTGCTGATCGGGAGGTCGTGAGATTGAATCCGGGCAAGAACTTTGTGGTTTCTGACCGTTCTTGGTGGGTTGTGGTTCGGATTCCACGTTAAGCTGCAAGTCTAAGGTGGAGCAACAAGCTTGATCTTCGTCAGAATGAACAATTCAGGTGGAAGCAAAAACCAAGGCTATATATATACACATGAAAATTATTTCACGAGAGTAACACGTGACTAATATTTATGATAAAAAAACCACGAAGGAAAGTCAACATGAAATAGTGTCAAGCGATTTATCTAATGACATCTTCAGGAACGATGAAATTACTAACGAGATTAAGACTATATAGTTCACGAAGAACTATTTTTGTTTTTCTTGTCAACTATATATAGTCTCATGGGCGTCCGCAGGTGAGGGGGGGGGGGGCAGTTTGCCCCCCCCCCCTGGATATACCAACTAATTTTTCTTTTCATAATATACATGCCATTGCTATAGAAATTTGTCAATGAAATGTTTAAAGGTTAATTTGGCATTAAATTTTTTATGGAATTGGTAGTAGTTTACCATGAGAGTCTGAGTTGGCAACCCTGTCATAAACATAGACGTGGCAACGTACAAGACAATTACCACAGTTACCACTAATTAGCAAATGAAAAATGAGTATATGAGTAGCCTTGATATCTTGTCCATTCTTGCCCCACCCCCCTACAAAAAATCCTGCGGACGCCCCTCTATAGTCTTAATCTTGTTTTTAATTTCAGTGTCCTAAGGATGCATTAGACGAAGGCTCTTGAGCACTATTTCATGTTTTAATTTTCCTTCGTGGTTATTTTCATCGTATATATTATATATTAAATGGTCAGCTTTGGATCCACAGCAGGCATTTTTTGGAGCAGCGAGAGCCGGAGCAGACACTTCTGGAGTTCGAGCGGAGCCAGAGCAGCCCTTGCTGGAGCGGAGAGGAACTGGAGATGGAGCGGAACTGAAGTCAAGAAAGTTAGCTTGCCAACCCTAGTTTATTGGGATCACCTGAAGATCATGGTCCCCAGCCTTCGTTAATTAGCCTTATAAGGCTAACTAACGAAAATATCAACAATTTAACCTAACCAATTGTTAGGTCAACTGTACGCCCTTGACGATTGGTTAGTTAAGTCGTAATAGTTTCGTTAGTTAGCCTTATAAGGCTAACTAAAGAGGCTGGGGGTCCTGATCTTCAGATGATCCGTTTATTGTTAATCTTAAACAATGGCATGTTGTGTTTGATAAGTTACATAAATGTGTAATTTCCAAGGAAAACTTACATTGTTCTTCTTAACCCCTTCAGACGAGTGGCGTCCAATATTTTGGACAAAATGAACATCAAAAGTATAGATTTGTTGTTATTGAAAGCAATATTTTAGTTACTAGTCACTTACTTTACACGCATTTTGCCTTTCTTTTCCCACAACTAAACTAAACCTATATTAAACTTATAGAAATATAATAGATAAGCTTATACCAAACAGAGAAAAACTACTTTGTTATACATCAAATAAATGTTAATTCAACCATTTCAGTAATTGGTTAAAAGAAAACTAGTCATGGTTGGTGTAATCATTATATTCATGGTTCAACCATGTATTTGGTGAATGTAACCCGAGTATAGAATACTTTAGAAGTGTATTACACTAATAAATTCCTCTCTCAAATTGACATTTTTAAAAAGGACATGGTTCACTTTCGAAATAAGTTAAAGTTGCAGTAATTCTACTTTTGTATATTCAGTTTTTCCACAAAAATAGATCTCATTGCGATCGTACTACAGTATCTATCAAATTTTAATTACAATGTTAAAAGAGAAGACAGCAATAAGCGCGAGAACGTTAGACAAAGCTCGGAAGCTGCAATTAATCACAATTCAACAATGTTCCTGCCTGGCATACGGAAAAGAGGGTGAAACAAGGATGGCTCTACTTTCGCATGCACCAGGTTGGATTGTGGTTACTCGCGAGCTTGCGAGCATTGTTTCACATATATATATATATATATTATTATATATATATTATGAAAATTATTTCACGAAAGTACACGTGAAAATATTTATGATGAAAAACCACGAAGGAAAGGAAACACAGAATGATGCTCAAGCGCTTTCGTCTAAATGACATCCTCAGGAACACTGAAGTACATAAAGGAGTTACAGCCTTATATAGGTTACAGAAAAAAAAAAAATATATATATATATAGATACAATAAACGGAGAACACAAAGGATTGTGGGAGGGGCACACAAATTTATAAGGAAAAACTATCGATTTTAGCACAAGATTAAATGAATTGTTTCCAACCAATGTTATAGATAAAAAAAAAATACCAATTTATACTGGAATCTGCCCGGGTTTTAGCACTCTGCTCTTTTTGTATATAAAAATTGAAAAATTATCGATTTTTAGCACAAGATTAAATGAATTGTTTCCAACCAATGTTATAGATAAACGAGCTTCTCCAGGACCCCGCCACATACAGCAACTTAGGAAGAACCCGCAGATGACGTCATCAAATCATTTAATAGCGGCTTGAAACGCATTCTCAAGATCATAAGGACTTATTCCGCTTTTCATGTCCACTTCACCTTCTCTGCCCTACCTTTACGGTCTTATTAAAACCCACAAACCTGGCAACCCTATGCGCCCTATTATTAGCTCGGTGGGCTCTATTACTTATAAACTCTCCAAATGGCTTGTCAAAGTCTTGTCCCCCATTCTCGGTAACTATCTCTGATCACATGTAAAAATTCCATGGATCTTACTGAAAATTGAATAATGCACGTACTGAAACTAACGATAGATTGATCAGTTTTGACGTTTGTTCATTGTTTACAAAAGTGCCGATTGACGATATGCTTGACTTTCTTTCCCAAGAATTACATAAGTATGACCTGCCACTACCTTCACACATTGTTTTGGAACTTATTAAGCTTTGCATCAAAGACTGTAAATCACTTTCAATGACGAGTATTATCAACAAGTTTTTGGGATGGCCATGGGCACGCCTTTCGCCCCCTCCTCTCCAATATTATATGGAGTTTTTCGAAATTACTTACATTCCGAGAATCCTGGGGGTTGGCATCCCTTGGTTCCGGTACGTCGACGATATTTTGGTATCTGGCCCATGAATCGTGACCTGGATAACTTCCTCCTTCAGTTAAATGATCAAGTCCCCTCCATTAAGTTTTACTTTAGAAGTGGAACAAGACAATTCAATACCATTTTTGGATGTGCGTGTACATAGGGAAAGCCCAGGTTTTAAGTTTAGTATCTATCGGAAAAAAAAAACAATTTGTCCTACGTACACTTTACTCGGGACATGACACCCCCACTAAGAAGGCCATTTTTTCTTCAATGTTTCTCCGCGCACTTAGATCGCCAGTCCGGAATACATCGATGCCGAATTAGAAAAAATCAACGGTATTGGAAGTGATCTGTGTTATCCATCTGCGTTTTGGAATCTTGTTCAACAAGGCAAAACGAACTTTCTATCGTGTCAATAATAACACGCGTACTTTGTCAAAAAATATTTAGTACTTCCATTTTCGGCCCTTTTTAGGCATTGCTAATGTACTTAAACTTTTGGATATTATGTAGTATTTTCATATAACAATATTGTGAAAAATATCATAGTAAAAAATAGCCCTACCAATAATTCAGGCATTATCTATAAAATTGGTTGTAAACAATGGATTCCTTTTACATAGGTCAGACGGGAAAGGATTTGCACACACGTATAAACAGCATCAATATTCCGTTAGAACAGGAGAGTTGTCCACTGCCCTTTTTGTCCATTTGTCAGAGTTATCCCACTGTATTGATTGGAATAATGCTTCAGTTTTATTTCACTCTAACAACATTGTTGTAATAGAATATTCTTGAGTCTGCCATTATCCAACTTACAAATAACTTGAACATAAGCAAAGGTCTTTTCAACTCGATCCTGTTGTTTTGAATTCCTTCAGAACAGATTTAGATAGAAAGGTAGAACGCTAAATCTTTGGTAAACTTGTATGCCACCCAATAACTTTTATTTTTCAATTTTTATATACAAAAAGGGCAGAGTGCTAAAACCCGGGCAGATTTCCAGTATAAATTGGTATATATTTTTTTATCTATAACATTGGTTGGAAAACAATTCATTTAATCTTGTGCTAAAAATCGATAGTTTTTCCTTATAAATTTGTGTGCCCCTCCCACAATCCCTTTTGTTTCTCCGTTTATTGTATATATATATATATATATATATATATATATATATATATATATATATATTATATATATATATATATATACAGAGAACCTTGCTTAACGAGTGCCTCGTATAACGAGAATTCGTATAACGAGCCAAAAGAATGGGGGAAAATTACCTTGCATAACGAGCGACACTTTGCTTAACGAGCAAAATATTTTAAAAATAAATAACATCTTTTCAACGCAAAAGCAAAATAAATACAGTAAGGTCGCGGAGTCCATCGAGCGTCTTACTTACGTGACTCGCTTTCTTTATCCCCAAGTCTCCTCCTGCATGTCCCCCCCAAGTTCAACGTGTGGGTGACTCACTGCCAGTGCTGTTTCCCTCGTTTCTTGCCTCGCGGCTCTTAGTCTGTTTAGCTGTCTCTAGACAGTTTCCTCGTGAAAAAGGATCCAAAAGAAAGTGAAAGTGCCTCTAAAAAATTTAAAGCTAGTGACTGTGAGCTCGTCGAGAATGTTATTGCATTGAACGAAGACGATTCTCCTCCTTCCCCTCAATAACCCTCTCCTCCTCCCCTGTCTCTTCATTTCCTTTGCGTGCGTCAGGAGCACCTTCTCTCTTCGTAAGTTATTTATAAATTTCACCGTTTACTAATTATTTACATTCTCTTTTGGGTTAATTTTTATTAATAATCTTTTCATTTTATGCAATAATAATTTAAAAAACGCCTTTAAATATCATTATAAATATTATTTAAGTATTTTTTAAGCATGGAACGCATTATCATATTTTACATTGATTCCTATGGAAAAATTGCCTTGTTTAACGAGCATTTTGCATAACGAGCACAATTCGGGAACGAATTATGCTCGTTAAGCAAGGTTCCACTGTATATACATTTTTTTTTTCTGTAACCTATATATAGGCTGTAACTCTTTATGTACTTCAGAGTTCCTGAGGATGTCATTAGACGAAAGCGCTTGAGCACCATTCTGTGTTTCCTTTCCTTCGTGGTTTTATTCATCATATATATATATATATATATATTTCTGGCTGTGAATTCGGAAAGTTTCTCTTTAATTTTTAATTTTTGTAACATTGTTCATAAAATGTATTAGTTCTACAATTATAATTCATTTTAATGATTCTTCACTAATGACAATATATACGAGGGCCACTGAATATATTTTGTCCCACCTTTTTTTTTTCTTTCCAAGTTTCCTTGTAAGTTCCAGAAATTTTGTACACAAGTAGTTACATACCTTTTTTACAAGTTTTTATTTTTCCACATAGTCTCCATCCTTTTCTACGGCTTTCCTCTACCTCGAAACAAGGGCCTTTATTCCTTGCTGGTAAAAGTCCGCTCGGTTCCGCTCGAGCTACCTCTTAACCTCCTCAACAACCTCATCGTCACTCTGAAACTTTCTTCCACGAATACCATCCTTCATTGGCCCAAACAAATGCAAGTCTGAAGGTGCCAGATCCGGGCTGTATGGAGGGTGGGGTAACACAGTCGAGCGCATTTTTGTGATGGCCTCTCTTCTTTGCAAACTGTTGTGTGGTCTTGCGTTATCGTGCAAAAGAAGGACGTCTTCCAGTTTCCTTTCCGGTCGAACTCGCTTTATACGCCTCTGGAGTCTCTGTAGGGTAGCAATATATGCCTCCGAGTTGATTGTTTGTCCTTTCTTCATAATGTACACCAGAATCACCCCTTTCATGTCCCAGAAGATTGGTGGCCATAACCTTTACTTGCCGGGGAGTCTGCGTGATGCCACTCCATGGATTGGCATTTTGTTTCAGGTTCAAAGTGATGTACCCAAGTCTCATCCCCAGTCACAATTCGTGAAAGGAAGTCATCCCCTTCTGTCTCGTATCGAACCAACGACTCAGAAGCACTTTCTTTTCTTTGGGCTTTATCATCTTCCGTCAGTTCGCGAGGAACAAACCGTGAACACTTTTGAGTATCCCAGTTGCTGAATTATCGTATTCACACTTCCTTCACTAATTCATAGCTCCAGTGATAGCTTCTTGTATGTGACGCACCGATTTGATCGAATGATGCTGTTAGCATGTTCCACAATGTGAGATGTCACAGCCGATGCCGGGCGACCGCTGCGTGGCTCATCATCGAGGCTGGCTCTCCCTCTCTCCGATGATCTCACACGTTTAGACCAGCGTCCAACTGTGCTTCGATCAACAACATCTCCGTAAACGTTTTGTAGACGTTTGTGAATATTTCCAATTGTTCCCTTCTCTGCGGTTAAGAACTCGATAACAGCTCTCTGTTTACGATGCACATCACTGTCAGACGCCATTTTCGAAACTGCGTTAACCATCGATTTTATACAAGGGCATTTAAAAGCGGTTTTATACAAGGATGGGAGGTTCAAACTGGAAAAATCCGGTTATGTGAAGCGCAGAAAGTTCAAACTTACGGCCCAAAAGACATTTCAGCGCCATAGCCAATTATTTAGCTAAGAAAAAAGGGTGGGGCAAAATATATTGAGTGCCCCTAGTACAAGTCACATTTAATGGAATAACACCATATAATTATATTGCTATTTATACTCTATTAAAAGTAACAATACCCTTAAAAGAAATTCGAGTCCGTGCACGGTTAGGCTATAAACTGTTAACACACTATAGTTAAAAATGCACAAAATTATTATATCACAAGAGTTAAAATGCTTTTCTTATTAATGAATTAAGGACTTTTTGCTGTTATATGCTGTAATTATTATTATAATAATGTACACCTCATAAAAGGCATTCAAGGTAAGAAATATATATATATATAATATATATATATATATATATATATATATATATATATATACCTTTCAACCTTTCAAATGTTCCACGTGATGATTCCTCATTTCACGAAGGTCAAGCTTGTCGCCCCTCCTCTCGAGTTGGTTTGGTGAAGTAGTGAGTTGGTTTCTTGTACTCTTCACCTCACATAGCCAGGTACGCCCGGCTCATCGGGGATTGTTCTGAGCCAGGCGTCTAATCTTCTTTTGAAGATGTCCACTGCAACACCATTTGTGTTCCTTAGGTCTTTGGGCAGCTGATTAAACAGTTTTGGTCTTCTCACAACAAACCTATTTTCTTTCAGGGTTAAGGATGTTCCCTGTCTCGCCTTTAATTTGGGAACATGACACAGTCTTCCTCTTCTACTTTCCACTGTTGTTTGGGGAGTTACAGGGTTCAGAGTAAGATTAGGGACTAGTTTCTCCATTATTTTCCAAGTATAAGTAATGGTGTATCTCTCTCTCTCCTTTCCATTGAATATAGGTTTAATTCGCGTAACCTTTCCCAGTAGTTTAGTTCTTTGCACCCCTTGATCTTGGTTTTGAAGCTTCTCTGAATCCCTTCTAGTTGTCTAATGTCTTTTTTTTATATGGGCATGTTAGGGCCGAGCAATATTCCAATTTGGGTATGATCAGTGTTTTCAGTAGAGAAATCATTATATTCCTATCCTTTCGTTTAAAGGTTCTCCGTATCTGCCCAGTTACTCCCTTTGCTCTGTTTACTGCTATCTTATTTTGTGTTTCAAATTTCGCATCATCAGTCATTACAGCCCCTAAGTCTTTTGCTTAGGGGTAACGTCCTCATCTATGTCAGTTAGCATGATTATGAAGAGTAGTGGAGCTAATACTGTTCCCTGTGGTACTGAGCTGAGGACCTCTGATTCTGATGAAGATATTCCTTGTACTGTAACGACTTGCCGCCGCTCACTAAGGAAATTATATATCCATTTCCCTACTTTTTCTCTTATTCCCATATATTTCAGTTTATTTATTATGATTCCATGGTCACACTTGTCAAACGCTTTGGCAAAGCCTGTGTATATTACATCATAGTTTTCATTATTTTCAAGTGCATCAATAATGTTGTTGTAGTATTCCATTAGTTGTGATAGGCATGATCTGCCTGACCGAAACCCATGTATATAGGGGCTCAGCGATTTCATTTTTGCAGTTTTTGATCAGTGTGGCATTCCATTTGTCCGGTCCTGCCGCTGAGTGTGCTGTTAGTTTCCCTATAGCTTGTGTAATATCATCTGTCGTAAAGTCGAAGTCCATTATACTTTCCCCTTGTAATTCTTCTTCAAAGAACGCTCTTCTATCGCATATCAGTTTGTTAGTTTTTGGGATACGGAAAGATGATTCGTACTGACCTCTCAATATTTCGGATACTTCTGTTAGATCATCAGATAAAGCACTGTCTTCGTTTTTCAAAGGTCCAATAATCGCATGGTTTTTCGATTTCCTTTTTGCAAAATTATAGAAGTACTTTATCGCCTCTATAGTGTCACCTTCTTCTTTTTCTGTATGCTTCTCGATTAGTTCCTGTATGACGCAATCAATACTCTGCAGTTTATCATTTAATATTTTTCTAATGTTGTTATCTTTACAGTTACTTAATTTTGCAGTCACTCTTTTTCTCTTTCGGAACAATGACCTCTTTTGTCTGTCGAACCTGCTTCTCTTTCCCCTTTGTTGTATTTTTGGGACATGTCTTTCCACAATTTCCAGCGTCTTCTCCTGTAAGGTCGTTAGCATCTCTTCCGTTGTCTTGGACTCAAAGGTGGATTTCCAATCTATTACTTCCATGCTGGATGCAACACCTTCCCAGTTTATAGCTTTGAAGTGAAAATTAAAAATTTCGAGTTTGCTTCTTTCTGTTGTGCGTGTTCTTTCCTTTCTTGTTGCTTTTATATTGGTTGTTATTTCAATAATGTTGTGATCCGATATTATAGTTGGGGATATTTCTACATTATCAATTAGGTTGCTGTTGTTTGTGAACACCAAATCTAGGCAGTTGTTTTTCTTGTGTTTTCTGTTATTTCTTGCGTTAACATAAATTCATCAGCCAGAGCTAGTAGCATTTTTACCTGCTCCTGGTCTTCCCGTGTGTCCCCCTTGTCCTGGTATACATGTATATTTTTCCTATCCTTTTATATTTCATGAATGGAAAATTAAAATCACCACAGAGAAAAATATTTGGGGTTGGAGAGTGTAGATCTTTTACCCAGTTTCTTACCTCTGTAATGGAATCAGAGAATTTTGAGGTTGGCGTGTTCGGGGGTCTGTACATTACAATTACTACCATATTTAATTTTTCAACTTTTGCTGCTATACATTCTACGTAGCTCTTTGAGGTACTTATAGTCATTTCTGCCTTATGCCTTCGCGTGTGTAAATAGCACATCCTCCTTTACGTCTCACCGTTCTGTCGGCTCGGAGGATGTTATAGTTGTCAATTTGTATTTCTTTCTTATCAATACAGGACTCACAGTGTTCACAGTTCGCCTGGCAGTCCTTTAGATGGGTTTCCATGAGGCATGCAAAGTCTGCTCCGGTTTCTTGCACGAGTCCTTTCAGGTATAAAACTCTGTCCGGGAATGATTGATTTAGGCCCTGAATGTTGACTAGGATTATTTTTATTTTTTCTCTATCATTTTCACATACATTCGATTCGTTTTATATATATATATATATATATATATATATATAATATAATATATATATATAACTGGTTAATTAAGTTAAATAACTTGAGCAGTCCAAATAGGTCATATAAGCACGGTGTGTTTTTTTTTTTTAAATTTACTTGTTGGGTAGGATACCACCATTTTAATTTACAGTTGATTTGTCTGTCATCGCTTTTCTGTAGTAGCCTACCATAAATTGAAAACTTACTTCGCATACGAACTATTTGGTCTACCCAAATTAGTTAATTCTAACTGACCAGTCTATGTCTATGTCTAGTACTATTATCAATACAGGATTTGGAATTGAAAAAAATTGTAAGATTAATCACTGTCTCAGTTCTACGCGTTAACGGAATTCAATCCATTTCCATTCCTCTCTCGATGCGGTTGACACGGAAAATGGAAAATAATTGCATGGCTGTCATCATTTTATTGAAATATCATTCAGTTTATATAGCTTTTACTCTTAATAGTAAAGCGAAAATATGTTCGAAATTAATTTTTAGTTCCGTTTAATAGCAAGAATTTGCACTTAATATTAATCATTATACATTTTAGCAAAGATTTATTGAATTTTTTTTTTTTTTATATTTAGACAAAGAATAAAAGTAATCGCAAGTTGCGTGTTACAACACCAAAATATATGATCGTTAACAATGTGATGATTGGTGTACTTATCATGATTAGTTTTTCTAATAACCAACTAGTTAACTATTATGTTGTTGTTGTTGTTGTGTGGTGTTGGTGGTGGTGTTGTAACCATATATAGGGTCTCCGTGGGGTCGCGTAATATTATATTATAAATATATTGCGCAGAAAAAGGACTATATTTCCCAAACTGAAGATTGACAATTCAAAAGGTGAAACACAAATTTGTATAGTATAACTTCATAAATGTCACTAATCTTTACAGGTTATCATAATCATAATTTATATACTATACATAATAGGGCGGAGTGAAAACTCATTTTTCGAATTTTCAAATTGGCTAGTGTGGAGAATGTGTGGAGTAGTGAGGAATAAGCTGGTATAAATTTAAAATCATAACATTAATATCTTCAGGTGCCACAATGACCTTCAATATTGAAAAAAATTGAAAAAAGCAGATTTAACCAATAATTACAGAAGAGTCCACGATGCACAATAGACAAGAATTTATTCACACTTGTATAAAAATAGCTCAGTCAACCTTAGAAAAAGTTTCTATTCTCTAAAAACAGTTTTCTATAGTCAGCTCACTCAGCTGTCACGTGAGTACCTCGGTTCAGTGTAGCTGTCGCTCTCGTAGCAGGTGGGTGTTCTGTTGTTGGCGTTACTCAGATAGTCTAAACTATATTTCTTATATTTTTGCATTTCTGTATTGTGTTGCCCTAAGTTTGCCATGTACTATTAACTGAAATTAACGTATAATTGATATTAGCTCTTTCTTTTTCAGATTTGTATACTTTCAAAATGTCTCGAGTTTGTGCAAAATCAACCAGGGCCTCAACTGAGTGCCCCATGTTTGGTATGGGGGAAGATTTGTGGCACAGGAATCTTCCTACATACGAAGGAGTTTTTAAATATTACTTGTTTGTAAGAAACGATTTGAAACAGAATACTAATAAAGATCCTTCAATATCTCAAATATTAGAACAAGTTGTTGATAAATTGAAAACAATTTGGAAAGTGCTTCCGTCCCAATTCTGTCAGACAGGCGAATTGAAACAATGTTCAGAAGCTACCACGAAAAGTATCGTGTCATTATGAAGCCATACCAAAGCAGAAAAAATTCTGAAGCTTACAAAGCAAAGATTGATATGTTCAAAAAAGAAGCACACACGAAACTTTTTGACATTGCAGCGTGCAAGTGCAAAGTACTAACACAATGTTCTTGTCCCAAAGAAAAAACGGTTCCAAAGGAAGAAGTGACGTTCCTCTTAGATCAAAGGAGTGAAAGAAACTGTTTATTGATAGAGTAGATTTACACTCTCAAAGAAAAAAGCATCTACGTTGCTAAGAAAGCAAAAAGAAGCTGTGAGGCTCACCAAAGAATCTTCACAGGAGAAATTGCAGGATACAAATGTTGAATTATCATCATCGACATCAAATAGTGAAAGCGAATCTGGCGAAATATCAGACGATACATTTCCAGAGCCAGTTAGCTCGAAGAGAAAGCTCGAACAACCTGAAGAACAATTATTCAAGAAAAGGAAAACTACAAATCTACCTTCAGTGGCTACTGCTTGTGACAGGACTGCAGTTTCAGATCGAGCTGCAGCATTCATTGTTAGTGCAGTATTGCAAGATATTGGAGAAGTTTCTATTGACAATACATCTGAAGTAGTGGATAGGAGTAAAATCAGAAGAAAAGACAAAAGAAGAGATCAGAAATTATGAAAGATCAAAATCAGGTCCCAATCAGAGGAATCTATTTTGATGGTCGAAAAGATTCTACACTCTTCCAAGAAAAAAAAGAGTCCAAAGTATATCAGAAGAAGGTAACAGAAGAACATATCACTTTAGTGAGAGAACCTGGTTCAGATTATTTGGGCCATTATTCTGTGAATTCTGGATCAGCTGAAGAAATATGTAAAGGAATGTTTGAGTATATTGGAAATAATGACATGAACCTGGAAAACCTTGTTGCCATTGGATGCGATGGTGCAGCAGTCAACACTGGAGAAAAGGGAGGCGTTATAAGGCTTATAGAATTGAAGCTGAAGAAGCCAGTTCAACATTTAGTGTGCCAGCTCCATGCCAATGAATTGCCATTACGCCATTTAGTTGCAAAGCTGGATGGAAAAACATCTGGCCCCCGCGGATTCACCGGTCCTATTGGCAGGGAATTAGAGAACTGTGAGAGTCTTCCTATTGTCGAGTTTGAAAGGATTGATGCTGAGGAACCAACTGTAGACTGTGAAGATCTTAGCACCGACCAAAAATATCTAATTGATATTCATCAGGCCATAACAAAGGGATATTGCTCTCCAGATCTTGCTCATCGTAGTCCAGGCAAAATGGCACATTCACGATGGCTGACTACAGCAAATCGTTTGCTTCGTCTATACGTTTCAACTGTAAGTCCATCTGAGAACCTCATGAACATTGCTTCTTTTATAATGAAGGTCTACATCCCAATGTGGTTTTCTATTAAGCAAAGTACGTCTTTTGTCAATGGCTCAAAACATGTTTTCAAAACTATTGAACTAACAAGAACACTGAATGACGAAGTAAAGGATATTATAAACCCTGTCATACAAAGAAATGCATTTTTTGCAAATCCAGAAAATATTCTAGCATCAATGATTCATGATGACCGCAGCGCCATAAGAGAATTAGCGTGGAGGCGAATAAAGAAAGCAAGGCAAACAAACAAGGAAAAAGTTGTGAGGCGTTTCACAGTACCTGTTATTCAATTTGAAGCTACTGATTATACTGATTTAATTAATTGGCAAAAATGCATTGTCACTGAACCACCTGTGACAAGAGACCTGACAGAAAATGAGATTGAAGAATTCATAGAAAACAAGAGTACCCCTCCATTCGAGAAATTCCCTTGTCATACACAAGTAGTAGAAAGAATGGTAAAATTAGTGACTGAAGCATCATCAAAAGTATTTGGATTGAACGCGCGAGATGGCTTCATAAGATCAACACTTCAGTCACGTAAAAAAATGCCATCATTCGAAAGTAAAGCTGAATATAAAGTTTAAATAAAACGTTAATAGAAAAAAACATGCGCAAGGATGGGTGGTTGGGAGGGCATGGGTGGAGCTCGACACGCAGCCACCTCCTCGTGGTGAGTTCTGGATTATTTAGATCATTAATCAAAAGAACATTGATCTAAATAAACTAAGAGCTGCGTAATTCAGTAACTATTTTGGTAATTGGAACACTTAATATATAATAATAACAAGTAAGTTTCAGTTATTGTACTAATGCAGAATATAAGAAAATCATTATATTTCACTTTTTTCGACGGCTTTGTGGCACCTGAAGATATAATTTCGCAGGACTAATATTTATGCACAGTCATTATCTATAGCACCCACATATTTTCCACACTAGCCATATTTGAATTTCGAAACAAAGTTTAAAAACCTCATTTTCGATCCGCCCTACTACATAATCGTGACTACTTTGAAGTGTTTGTTTATTTTATAATTAATCATAATCATAACTATTCATAATGTTTATATATTACAAATCATAACTAAATATGTGTCTGTTTAATCTTATAATAAATCGTGATTAATCGTAATATTTCTATATTATATAACCATAACTACTTGTGGAGTTTGTTTTATGTTACAATTAATCAGAATGTTTCCATTACCTAATCTAAATACCTTTATATAAAATTCTTGTTTTATCGTATTTTTAATCTGAGAGCCCAGTAAAGCCTAAGGCTTAAGGGTCAAATTAAACAGGAAAAAATAAATATTAATAATTAATATAATCCAATTAGCAATTGTATGTCCTGGTAAAAATTACTATAATATTGGGCACTTATTCCTTTCCCCCCCCCCCACCCCGCAACTTCTTTTTCCCGGTTAGGTCAACTGTATGCCCTTGACAATTAGTTAGGTTCAGTCATAATATTTTCGTTAAAATATTTCATTTATTCCTCCCCCCCCCCCCCCTGCATTTCTGCATATTGCATTTCAAAAGACAACCAACTTGTTTTGCATATAATATTTCAACCTAACCGGGATAAAAGAAATTGCGGTGGAAAAGGAATAAGTGACTAATATTGTAATAATTGGGCGCTTCGAAATGAAAGTGATTCAAGTGCATTCAGAACGCCAAAACTCAAGAAGCGACTGCTTAAGTACTACAGGGTGTTCATAAATGATTACCCTGATTAAAGCATGCTATAACTTTTAAATAAACACTCGTATTCAAACACAGTTTTAATCATAAGTAGATAAACATACAAAGTTTTGATACATAGTTAATGAACTTAATAAGCTTCCACATGTGCACCCTAGTGGCACGTAAAATGTCGTAAAATGTCGTAAAATGTCGCAAAATGTCTGTTTCCGCAACTGTGTACTGGATATGCTCACCAATTACGCCATCTCCCAGCTGCAGGACAGGCAGCCAACTGTCATCTTCCAACAAGATGGGGCACCCCTTCATTGGGCGCATGTTGTTTGTGAAACTCTCGACGCAACATTTCCAAATCGATGGATTGGCAGGGACGGGCCAATCCCATGGCCCCCAAGATCACCAGACATTCCCGCTGGATTTCTTTCTCTGGGGTCATGTTAAAGATTTGGTTTATGCAACAGTTGTTCCAGATATCAGGACATTGCGAGAACGCATTACAGATGCAATTGCAACAGTTAACCCACAAATGTTGGAAAATGTGTGGCGTGAGTGTGAATACCGTTTAGACATTTTACGTGCCACTAGGGGTGCACATGTGGAAGCTTATTAAGTTCATTAACTATGTATCAAAACTTTGTATGTTTATCTACTTATGATTAAAACTGTGTTTGAATACGAGTGTTTATTTAAAAGTTATAGCATGCTTTAATCAGGGTAATCATTTATGGACACCCTATACTTGATTTACCTCTGATCATGGTTTCTTCTTCCCACAAAGTGAGATTTGAGTCACTTTGAGTCATTTGGGTCACTTCGCGGGCACGCACTTGGCACGCCGGAGTGCGGATTCAAGTATGATACTTGAGGCACCTTTTGGCAAAAGGTAAAAATTGGTAAAAAAAAAAAAAATACACTTGAATCACTTTCACTTCCAAGCGTCCATTTGTAATATTGTAATATTTATTTTTACCAATAAAGATTGAAACCGAAACTGAAGCGAAGATTCTTATCAAAGCCAGATAACTTACGCGAAATTTTCAAATAATATAGAATTCTGAGAGGTCTGCGGGCAAGAATACGTAAGTTAATTGTTGTACTGGAAAAGGAGTTAATAAAATGGTTTTAGGACGCAAAATATCATAAAAAAAAAATGGTGTTATCACAAACCTTTGTAATTTAATTTATATTTCACTAATGTATTGCCATACTAAACTTATGTTGTAGAATAAATCATTCTGTGGACATAGTACCAACATTTCTTAGGTTTCGAAGACAAGAACTTTGTTCTGCTTTTCGTGTTATAATTTATTACTTTCCTGCTGTTAATCCCCGCGTTAATGATAACAATCACAATAAAATACTTATCGCAAATGCACACGTCTTTTACGTGTGTATCACGTCTCATAATACATTCACACTAATAGAAAGAAGCGCTTTTCAAAGAATTTAAAGTTACATCTTATCTTAAAAGACGTGAATATCTACTGCTTCATACAACATATGCTGGAAATTTCAACCACACTATTGCATACACCGGATCCAGACAAATTGACGTATGTTACACGCTTTAGAGTCTCTTCTGTTACACGCGTGAAGTTAATTGTTCCTCCTCGATCCCCATCCTGCTCAATTTATTCTTTGTAAGAACCTCAATATACTTAAAGAACAATATCACCGATTGCTCTCCTCTCATCCCACCATTTTCCAATTTTTTATAGACTTTGTCATAATTATTTGTTAAAATGAGAGCGACATTAAATTGTGATAAATGTTATGCATACCACTCGAAAGAGGAGACATCAACCTTTACAAGAAGGCCTAACGTTCCAATAGATCTACAATATTCCGATATTCAAGTAAGTCAAAGAATTTTAAATTTAGAAGATTCACATACCGGATTCGAAATTATTCGGGGAAATGAATATTTTTGGTCATACGGATAAAAATAGTATGTCAGAATAACCAAATACGTCGTTGGCTCTTCGACAACCAGGTCTATTTTTCTGGCGAAAGACTCAAGTGGATGAATTGACCATCTGAATGGGTTGTCAAATAATTTGAAGGTATCAAACAAAGAATTTTTTCTGCACAGATTTGGAATTGAAATAGCATATATATATATATGCAGGAAGGAGGGGCCAAGGGCAAATGCCGCAAAAGCGCCCGCCCCACCCCCCCATAGAAAAAGAAGAGAGCCAAAATCAAGGTCAGGGTTTTCGAGATGCTCTGCGTTTGAAGGTTGGGAGGTCATAGACAGGAGGAAAGATAGATTGAGGAACATTGTTCCACAGTTGACTGGTTGAGTAGATGAAAGACTGAAAATACCGAGTAACCCTTGCGTTAAATAGATGGACAAAAAAGGAATGAGAAAGTGTAGAAAGTCTGGTGCTGCGTGCTCTCCTTAAAGGAGGAGGCATGCAGTTAGAGAGTTCAGAAGAGCAATGTCCGTTATGATAGCGATAGTAAAGAGAGAGTGAGGCAACACTGCGGCGAAGAGAGAGAGATTGAAGACAATCAGTAAGAGGCGGGGAATTGATGAGACGAAAAGCCTTTGATTCCACCCGGTCAAGTACGGCTGTGTGGGTTGAGCCACCCCACACATGAGAAGCATACTTCATACAGGGGCGAACAAGACCCCTGAAAAGAAACAGCAAATTAGTGGCGGTGAAGAAACCGCGGAGGCGGTACAGCACACCTAACCTCTTTGAAGTTGTTTTAGAAAGAGAATATATGTGATCTTTCCAGGAAAGATCACTAGAAAAGGAAACGTCAAGAATGATAAGAGAAGAGGAAGGATTGAGTTGTGTGTTGTTGAAGGTAAAGGGATAGTCGTGTGGAAGATTATGACGTGTAGACAGATGGCGGAACTGAGTTTTAAGGCATTGAAAGCCACAAGGTTTTCCCTGCCCAACTCAGATATAGCAGAAAGATCAGAGGTCAGGTGTCCCATAGCCGTCTTACGCGAATCATGAAGTGACTGCTATGAGGGACGTTTTGAGAAGCGGGTGGAGAAGTGAAGAGTGGAATCATCGGCATAGGAGTGAATAGGACAGGAAGTGCGAATTAAAAGATCATTAATAAATAAAAGGAAAAGAGTGGGTGACAGGACAGAACCCTGAGGAACACCACTGTTAACAGTTTTAGAATAAGAACAATGGTCATCTACAACCGCAGCTATAGATCGGCCAGAAAGGAAATTAGAGATGAAGGCACAGATAGAAGGATAGAAACTAAAGGAGAGCAGTTTGGAAATTAAAGATTTGTGCCAGACTCTATTAAATGCTTTAGATATGTCTAGCACAATAGCAAACGTTTCACCGAAATCCCGAAAGGAAGATGACCAAGAGTTAAAGAGATATGCAAGAAGATCGCCAGTAGAGCGTCCCTTGCGGAACCCATACTGACGATCTGAAAGAAGATTATGAGAAGAGAGGTGTTTAAGAATCTTTCTATGAAGGATAGATTAAAAAACTTTAGAAAGGCAAGAAGTCAAAGCACTTGGACAATAGTTGGAGGGTTGAGAGCGGCCACACTTCTTTGGGAGAGGATGAATGAAAGCGTACTTCGAGCAGGAAGGAAAAGTACCAGATGTGATACAAAAACGAAAGACTTTGCCTGGCAGGGTGTCAGCACAAAAGCACAGTTCTTGAGAACAACAGGAGGAACACCATCAACACCGTACGCCTTCCTAGACTTGAGCCCAGATAGGGCAGAAAAAACATCTTCAGAAGAGATTCTAATTTCAGACATAATAAAGTCAGAGGGAGGAAGAGATGGAGGAACAGCACCGGAATCGTCCAGTGTTGAATTGTAAGCGAAAGTTTGAGCGAAGAGTTCAGCTTTGTCAAGAGAAGAGACGGCAACTGAGCTGCCGGAATGGAAAAAAGGAGGGAAAGAAGAGGAAGTAAAGTTGTTGAAGAGGTTCTTAGCTAGATGTCAGAAAGAACGAGAAGAATTAGAATTGGATAGATTTTCACATTTTTGTCGGATGAAGAATTTTTGGCGAGTCGAAGAACAGATTTTGCACGATTCCGGGCTGAAATACTGTATATGCTGAGTGAGTCAGGAGTGGGATAGTGACGGTACCTTCTGAAAGCCTCCTCTCTGTTGCGGATAGCATTAGAACAAATAAAGTTAAACCAAGGTTTTCTGCATTAGTAGTAGGAATAGAATATGGAATGTACGCCTCCATGCCCGAGGGAATCACCTCTGTGATGCGCTCAGCACACTCAGAAGGGACCCGTCCACGGAAGCAGTAATCATTCCATGGGAAATCACAGAAGTACTGCCTAAAGGCCTCCCAATCAGCGGGGCCGAACAGGAGACAGATATAAGTTTGTGGTCAGAGGAGCCCAACGGAGAAAAAAGTTTCACAGAGTAAGAAAGATGAGAGGTAAGAAATAAATCCAGAATGTTGGGCCTATCTCCAAGGCGATCGGGAATACGAGTAAGATGCTGTACAATCTGCTCTAGATCATTTAGGATAGAAAAGTTGTAAGTTAGTTCACCAGGGATGTCAGTGAAATGGGAGGAAAGTCAAAGGTGGTGGTGAATATTGAAATTTCCTGAAATGGAGAGTTCAGCAAAGGGAGACCGGGATAGAATGTATTCCACTTTGGGAATGAGGTAGTCAAAGAGTTTTGGATAGTCAGTAGAATTAGGAGAAAGGTAAACAGCGCAGATGTATTTAGTTTGAGATTGGCATGTAAGCCGCAGTCAGAGGGTATAGAATTCGGAAGATTCGAGTTCGGGAGTACGAGAACAAGTTAGGTCATTGTGTACATATACGGCTACGCAACATCCACCTTTGAAGTGAAATTGAGTATAGAGAAAGTAAGAGGGTACAGAAAAGGGGTTGCTATCAGTCGTCTCAGACACCTGAGTTTCAGTGAGGAAAAGAAGATGAGGTTTAGAGGAGGAGAGGTGGTGTTCAACAGACTGAAAATTTGAGAAAAGGCCACGAATGTTGGAGAAGTTTATGGAAAGTGAATCAGACAGAGGTCCAGAACAACTTAAATGGGCGGTAGCAGATCGAGCCCCGCTGCCCGGATCTGCGTTCCCAGCATCGGTAACGGGAGAACCAGAAGTGGGGACATTTATGGTCCCCTCCCCAGGGGACTCCGAGGCTCTTGAAGTTGATGTCATTTTCCTTTTAATTTTGAAAAGATTATGTAGTGTGTAAGATGCATGTATATGTAGTAAGGAATAGGGAGAGAAGTGTATTTGAGAGCATGCTGGACTGCTCACAGGGTAGATGAGACACGGAAAAAGATCAGCTAAGGAAGACAGTGACAGGAGAAACGGGAGTTCCAGCAATCCATATCTTCTGTCTAACGTCTCCCCCCTCCCCCGGAGTACTTCCCTGGTCGATTGATGTCTACACTCATATATATATATATATATATATATATATATATTATTTTTTAATTGGATTTGAAAATGAAAAAGGGACTGAAGATTTTGAAGCTTCTAAGAATAGGAATAGAAATCAGAATTGGAATAAGAATTGAGTACTAAAGATTCTGAAGTGAATTTTGAACCAAAATTTATATTGTAGACTACGCCGAAGCATGAGAAACATTCCAGCGTGCATGAATTTAATTTGTTTTAAATCTTGACGAATGTTTAATAAATGAAGACAGGCAAATCTTATACCATGTCTCATACCTTATACCATCCTTTCGACGATAAGGAACAAAATAATCGAGAAAGCGCTTAACTTTAATAAAAATAAATAGTAGAATTTCAAACCAATGCATGAGCGATAAACCTTCAGGAATTTCATTTTTAATATTAATTAGACGATACCTCAATCTAGAGTGTAAAATTCGGTTATTTATACTTTTAATTCTCTAAGGAACACTTTAACTTTAGATTAAATTTTTGACTTGGAATTGGAACCGGAGTCAGTTAGTTGTGTCCGAAACTGTGAACCGTAGAATTTTGTTGAAAGTTGAAACCGAATTGATTACATGTCTAAACCTCCCATATATATATATATATATATATATATATATATATATATATATTATATATATATATATTACACGCAAACTGTGCATGGAACAAGGAACTTTTCTGGGATAATTAAATCCACTATAGTCCAAACAATTAATGATAAACGACAAATACTAAAAGGTTTTCTTTTTCATGATGGAAGCCAGACGTGAGCAACCGGTCACTAGCAAAGAGGCCCCAAAATATAGCTTCACTCACCAGCCATCTACGAAGCAAATATGTTAAGCAGATAGGACAGGACAGGTCTATCTGCTTAGCATATTTGCTCAGTAGATGGCTAGTGAGAGAAGCTATATTTTGGGGTCTCTTTGCTTGTGACCGGTTGCTCACGTTGGGCTTCCATCATGAAAACAAAAACTTTAGTATTTGTCATTTACCATTACTTGTTCGGACTATAGCAGATTTAATTATCCTAGAAGACTTCCTTGTTCTACGCACAGTCTGCGTGTAACATAAAAATTCTCAGGGGACCATTTGAGTTGTAGCATATATATATATATATATATATTATATATATATATATAAAATGCGAACTCACAAGGAAAAATAAAAATTATTCTAAGGCCTTGGAATAATTTCTTCTTTTTCCTTGTGGCTTGCATCATTCATTCATTCATTTCACGTGTTTAATTGTAAAATTCATCATATATATATATATATATATATATATATATATATATATATATTATATATATATATATGCAGTATGCGGTGTGCAGTGTGCGTGTGTGTGTGTATAAAAGGAATGTTAGACTATAATTAATATATTGAAAAGTGAGAAATGAGCCTTACCATACGTTGTTTAGGTTTAATGAGTGGTCTGTTCTGTCCGTTCATTTTGTAGTACAACCCACAAGCATTGCACAAATAGTGACCGTTGCCGTCGCGCCTCCAAAGAGGGGTGGACGTGGCCCCGCAATTCACGCACTCACGACCTTCTAATAATAAAAAACAAATTAAAAATTTTAAAATGCAGGATTTTTAGGAGTTACTTGAAAAAGAATTTTGGCAATTGAGAAGCAGCTTTTGCCACACTGCTTCTGTTAGAGAACCCATAAACCTACTTGTATATTTTATTAGTTAATATTTTCTTTATTTTTAAAAACATTTCATTATTTGGTAACGAAAATTGATAATTATTATGAACATATGATTCAACATTATGTTTATATCAAAACATTAAAAGCAAACACATTTTTTCAATTCAATATTAAAACGTTTTATAAAACGTATTAAAATGAAAAATAAATAAAAGATGAAAATGAATGATACTCTGTTTAAATAAGGATCTTTCCATGTCTGCGAAAAATGAAGCAATTCCAGCCTTTGGGTATTTCTTATATATATTACGTCATAATGAGAACACTCTATGTAATTAATTATTTTAATAATGCTGCTTGGGATTATTTTCCCCCCCTTTTTTTTTTGTTCCTGCATATATTTAATTATTAAGTGAGGAACGATACCGAGTCGTCAGAATTCATTAAGAGGTTCCACAAGGTATAAAATTTCCCTTTAAAAAGATAAACTTGTTCCCACCAAGTTAGTCAAGGTTACGTCATGACTATACGTTAAGAAATAGCGTATAGCTTAGTTGAATTTATTAGATTAATTTCCAGAATTTCTACTTATTTCCCTCCATACTACGATTTGGTACTGTTCCACGAACTTATTATGTACGATTAAAGAGCCTGATTTAAGTTCACAAACTAACTCATATTTATACATACTCTTTATATATAAATGTACATGCATGCTAATATATTTACTCTACGTATATGTGCAGTACAAGATGATACATGAACATACCTAGTATAGTATACTATATGATTTTAACCCGCTATATTTACGTCAGTGGTTCTTAACCCTCCGGGTTGCGACCCAAAATTAGGTCGCAAAGCTATTTTGATTGGGTCATTAAATTGTCATTTATCATTTATTATGTTATCCCTAATCATTTTACCATTAATTATTATTTTATTATCTATTACGAATGAACAGTTTGAAAGCATGGGTCGCACCCTAAAATGGTTAAGAACCACTGATTTACGTCATAACATTTAGGAAGAAAACATTTACAGTATATACAAAAGAATTAAACGTGCAGTTAAACTCATAAAGGAGAAATCACGGAACAAACAACTATTTCATAAGAGTTAAACGAAAACACACGTATTCCTCATCGAATTAGAAGCCAGTGTTCATAATAATAATAATAATAATAATATTAATAATAATAATAGAAAAAAATATTTAAAGGTCTCATGACATTGTTTCTTCAAAAAGTTATGTATGCATGCAAAAGGTTGAAACGCACACACTCACACATGCACACGCAAATACAAATATTTTTTACTTGAATATCATTAAAACTGTATTGTACTCTTGAAAGATATTTATATAAAATACTTAATTATTCTTTGAGGAAAAAATACACAATAATTACTGAAACAAACATATCATATATATATATATATATTGTCGTTTCAAAAAGTGTTGTAGTGAAACGCCACGTTTCTTACCAATAAATACGAATAAGGAGAGTTTTACAATTTTTTGAACAAATCATGTACATATAATCATAATAATAATAATAATAATAACAATAATAATAATAATAATAATAATTACTTTGGAATATGATAAAATACAAAAGTCATGCGATGTTGATTGAGAATTTGAATATAATGAAGTGAAGTTTGTACGTGTGACGCGCGGATATATATATATATATATATATATATATATATATATATTATATTCGCATGAGAAATTTTACCGTGATTTTATTATTTTTAGACTAATAATGAGGAGAGTATGAAAAATTGCTGATTTGAAGTGATAAGATTATCAAACGAGCAATTATAAGACTTTATAAGTACCACAATGCTGAAAATTAGTGTGAAATAGTGAAATGCATCGACTAGGAATTCGGTGAACACGACACGACACTCGTAAAGAAATTTTAATGAAATATTATGATAAGGTTCGTGTACAATTAATATAAACACAAACTTTAGTTATACTTTCAATACACTGATTACTCAAAATCTAAAATATATTTAAAGCCAACCTTTAAAATTTTTGCTCCTCGACAAGCCAAACGAATCTCAAACAAAAGAACCAAAGCATAGAACTGAAAACGTCCTATGAATAACTGAAACGTTACTATACAGTAGTGAGACAATTGATTAGAATAAAGAAAAGTATTTGCCTGGCCCTCCACCATCAGATAAAAAAAAAATGTGCTCTAATAAAGATGTCATAGTGTATAATTTAATTCATATATAGGCCTACTCGTATACGGTATGTATGAAGTTATTTTTTAAAGTCGTATATGTCTAACGTACTTTATTTTTCAAATTCTACATTTTTAATAACAGACGTATATATATAATATATATATATATATATATATATATACGTAGTGACTAATAATAATTAGCATCATTCAGTCATATATATATATATATATATATATATATATATATATATAATATATTATTATATATATTAATTCATTTAAATTTATTTAACGGTATCCTAATAACGATACTAATTATTATTACAATGTTAACCTAATTACACTTATTATTTCACTCATAAAATTACAGTAAATTACAAATTTAAAAATTACATTCTATTTTGTTACGTATTATTTTCGCTTACGTTAATTACATTGCACATTTTTATGCACTTTATTGTTTAACTAACTAACTAACTAACTAACTAACTAACTAACCATATATATAGTGTTTACTATCAATCATTATTTTATATATATATATATATATATATATATATATATATATAAATAATTTTATATATATATATATATACACAGTATATATCCTATATAGATGTTAGTTTGGTGACTGTGTGTGTGTTTATGTCATTGTTCAATATGTGACACAATTCCCATCATTGACTAACAACAGTTAAACGAACACAGCACTAAAAAAAAAAAAAAATTTGCATTAATTCTCCCCCACCCCCACCTACCCACCCCATTAAAAAAAAAAAACCTTTCCATTTCGTGCTATGGAACAGCCACGTTTGACGGTACAATAAAAACACAAATCTAGCATATGACGTCACGACCACGACATCTATAACAACAGAAAATAGTGTCTCATCGATTAAAAAGCGAAGATTGAGTAGATAAGAGCTTAGATAAAAGCGACAGTAGATTCTCTTGTACGATTTTCACACACTGCAGATGCTTCCCATGTAGGCATAATGTTCGTATAACGGCTCCCCCCCCCCCTTAAATGGGGCGCTTTTATGGAAGGATCATTGGGGTTATGGGGTATTTTAGGGGTATAGTAAATCTAAATGGGGTCTTCTGGTTTTAGGAAGTATGGAAGAGAATATGGATTATGGGTATTAAAGGAAGATGGACGTTTTCGCACAGTTTCCATAATATATATATATATCGTTCTCAAATCGCTTATTGTAACTCTAGTGCCGAAAATTTTTTCACAAGTGAATTATATGTAGTACCTATAAAAAGAAAAAAAAAAAAAATATATATATATATATATATACCCAGATTGTAACTACGCGGGGCTATGTATGAATGTAATCTGGAATAAATAGGTGGTTCCAAAATAAGAAAAAGCTCAGTGAATTTGTGCATCCACTATCCCTAAATGTCGATGAGGAAATCGTATTACCCTGCGAGTCCCTCCCTTTATCTGATGCAGATAAGTATCAGGCAGGTGGCGTGCCCAAAGGCCGAGCAAATGCCCCTTAAAATAAGGGCTTTCTGTTCTGATGTATGTTACTTCCTATTTCGCTTCTATTTATACCATCACTTTTCATAATTTAGATATTTATAACCACTTTATTATTTATATATATATATATATATATATATATATATATATATATATATATAATATATATATATATGAAAATTATTTCACGAAAGTAACACGTGAAAAATATTTATGATGAATAAAACCACGAAGGAAAGGAAACACAGAATGGTGCTCAAGCGCTTTCGTCTAATGACATCCTCAGGAACACTGAAGTACATAAAGAGTTACAGCCTATATATAGGTTACAGAAAAAAAAAAATATATATATATATATATATATATATATATATATATATATACAATAAACGGAGAAACAAAATTAAAGGATTGTGGGAGGGGCACACAAATTTATAAGGAAAAACTATCAATATTTAGCACAAGATTAAATGAATTGTTTCCAATTATAGTGCGGCGAATAGTAATTACGAAGATAACTTTCCTAAACGTTTTCGCAATAGCCTCTCACAATTAAAAAAAGATGGGGCGCTCCATATTACTAGAGCAGACAAGGCTAACACCATAGTTTTATGGACAAAGTGGACTACATCAGAAAGATGAACGAGCTTCTCCAGGACCCCGCCACATACAGCAAACTTAGGAAGAACCCGCAGGATGACGTCATCAAATCATTTAATAGTGGCTTGAAACGCATTCTCAAAGATCATAAGGACTTAATTCCGCTTTTCATGTCCACTTCACCTTCTCTGCCCTACCTTTACGGTCTTATTAAAACCCACAAACTGGCAACCCTATGCGTCCTATTATTAGCTCGGTGGGCTCTATTACTTATAAACTCTCCAAATGGCTTGTCAAAGTCTTGTCCCCCATTTTCGGAACTATATCTGATTCACATGTAAAAAAATTCCATGGATCTTACTGAAAAATTGAATAATGCACGTATTGAAACTAACGATAGATTGATCAGTTTTGACGTTTGTTCATTGTTTACAAAAGTGCCGATTGACGATATGCTTGACTTTCTTTCCCAAGAATTACATAAGTATGACCTGCCACTACCTTCACACATTGTTTTGGAACTTATTAAGCTTTGCATCAAAGACTGTAAATTCACTTTCAATAACGAGTATTATCAACAAGTTTTTGGGACGGCCATGGGCAACCCCTTGTCGCCCCTCCTCTCCAATATTTATATGGAGTTTTTCGAAATTACTTACATTCCGAGAATCCTGGGGGTTGGCATCCCTTGGTTGCGGTACGTCGACGATATTTTGTGTATTTGGCCCATGAATCGTGACCTGGATAACTTCCTCCTTCAGTTAAATGATCAAGTCCCCTCCATTAAGTTTACTTTAGAAGTGGAACAAGAAATTCAATCCCATTTTTGGATGTGCGTGTACATAGGGAAAGCCCAGGTTTTAAGTTTAGTATCTATCGGAAAAAAACAAACAATTTGTCCTACGTACACTTTTACTCGGGACATGACACCCCCACTAAGAAGGCCATTTTTTCTTCAATGTTTCTCCGCGCCCTTAGGATCGCCAGTCCGGAATACATCGATGCCGAATTAGAAAAAAATCAACGGTATTGGAAGTGATCTGTGTTATCCATCTGCGTTTATGGAATCTTGTCTCAACAAGGCAACACGAACTTTCTATCGTGTCAATAATAACACTCGTACTTTGTCAAAAAATATTTTAGTACTTCCATTTTTCCTGGGCTTTTTAGGCATTGCTAATGTACTTAAACTTTTGGATATTAATGTAGTATTTTCATATAACAATATTGTGAAAAATATCATAGTAAAAAATAGCCCTACCAATAATTCAGGCATTATCTATAAAATTAGTTGTAAACAATGTGATTCCTTTTACATAGGTCAGACGGGAAAGGATTTGCACACACGTATAAAACAGCATCAATATTCCGTTAGAACAGGACAGTTGTCCAGTGCCCTTTTTGTCCATTTGTCAGAGTTATCCCACTGTATTGATTGGAATAATGCTTCAGTTTTATTTCACTCTAGCAACATTGTTAATAGAAATATTCTTGAGTCTGCCATTATCCAACTTACAAATAACTTGAACATAAGCAAAGGTCTTTTCAACTCGATCCTGTTGTTTTGAATTCCTTCAGAACAGATTTAGATAAGAAAGGTAGAACGCTAAATCTTTGGTAAACTTGTATGCCACCCTAATAACTTTTATTTTCAATTTTATATACAAAAAGGGCAGAGTGCTAAAACCCGGGCAGATTTCCAGTATAAATTGGTATATTTTTTTATCTATAACATTGGTTGGAAACAATTCATTTAATCTTGTGCTAAAAATCGATAGTTTTTCCTTATAAATTTGTGTGCCCCTCCCACAATCCTTTAATTATGTTTCTCCGTTTATTGTATATATATATTATATTTTTATTTTTTTTCTGTAACCTATATATAGGCTGTAACTCTTTATGTACTTCAGTGTTCCTGAGGATGTCATTAGACGAAAGCGCTGAGCACCATTCTGTGTTTCCTTTCCTTCGTGGTTTTATTCATCATATATATATATATATATATATATATTATATATATATATATATATATATAAACGTGGGGGGGGGGAGTATGAGTACATTTGAACTATAGTGGATGTAATTTCCCAGAAGAGTTCCTTGTTCCATGCATGGTCTGTGTTTAACATATACAGGGTGGGCCGTAAGTTTCCATACATAGGAAAATTTAAATACGTGCGTCGGTATTTGATCAGCAGTTTCCGGATGCTTGGATTGGTCGGCGTGGTCCTGTGGAGTGGCCTCCCAGATCCCCAGATCTCACCCCCCTTGATTTCTATCTTTGGGGGCACTTGAAGGCCATGGTGTATCAGGAAAAGATACGAGACATAAATCATCTAAAGGAACGTATCACCAACGCCATTACAAGCATAACGTCAACTGTGCTAATGCGTGTTCATCAACAGTGGGGAACACGTATTGAAATGTGTTTTCAAAACAATGGCAACCATGTAGAGCATATTATATAAATAAAAATGGTTGTCCATAAATTTTTTTTTATTTTCCTATGTATGGAAACTTACGGCCCACCCTGTTATATATATATATATATATATATATATATATATGCACTCAATATCCTGTATGTATATAAGTTAATTTTAACTGAATGCGTGTTTATTATATTCCTTATTAAATAATTTAAATAAATACGTTACGTTATGTCTTTATTAATTGAAAACGTTTATCATTTACATAAAATAACAGTAAGTGTTATTATATACATAATAATGAGCAGTCTATTATCTTTTGTGCTGAAATATTTGCATACTTATATATATATATATATATATATATATATCTATATATATATATATATATATATATATATATATATATATATATATATATATATACCGTATATATATATATATATATATATATACATAAAACAATTCAGAATGGTCCCCTGAGAAACTTAAATGTTAAACACAGACCGTGCATGGAACAAGGAACCCTTCTGGCAAATTACATCACTATAGTTCGAATAAGTAATGATAAATGACAAACTATAGTTTTTTCTTGTTCATGATGGAAAGCCCATCGTGGGCTTGCGAGTAACCCGGTGCCCACGTTGGGCTTTCCATCATGAACAAGAAAAAACTATAGTATTTGTCATTTATCATTACTTATTCGAACTATAGCGGATGTAATTTCCCAGAAGAGTTCCTTGTTCCATGCACGGTCTGTGTTTAATATTATATATATATATATATATATATATATATAATTTTTTATTTTTTTTCGTTTAAAAAGTGAATTAAGTTACGTTTTTTCCTTTTTGTTTTATAATGACTAAATGTTTCTGGAGGTAAGAAGACAAATTTAGTGTATAAATATTGTTAATATGTAATTATAGAATTTTATGGTTCGCACAGTGGTTTTGAGTCCCAGGATCGAATCCCAGAAAGGCGTGACTCTTTTCTGAACAAATTTCTTTAGTAGAAATGTTTCTGCCATTACAGCAGAAACATTTGGGTACACGGTCGAATCGATGGCTTTAATACCTCAAGTTTCAGCCTTCGGCCAAGTGATTGGCTGAACAGACTTGTTTGCCAATAACCCAGAAAAGCGAATAACTATAAACTAATTAACACTCGCAGCAAGTTTATTTATATATATATATATATATATATATATATAATGATGAATAAAACCACGAAGGAAAGGAAACACAGAATGGTGCTCAAGCGCTTTCGTCTAATGACATCCTCAGGAACACTCATTAGACGAAAGCGTTTGAGCACCATTCTGTGTTTCCTTTCCTTCGTGGTTTTATTCATCATAAATATTTTTCACGTGTTACTTTCGTGTTTGTGTGTGTGTGTGTGTGTGTGTGTGTGTGTGTGTGTGTGTATGTGTGGTTTAGGTGTTTTCTATAATTAAATAAAATTAATGACATAGCTGGGGCTAATATTTTTATTTGTATCCTCTAAATTACTGTAACTATCGTGTGAAAACATTAAGACTAAGAGAGGAAAAACATTCCCCGCCCGTCACCGGATGTTGACGCGAGTAATGCGTGTGACAGAGATGTGACTTATTAAAATAAAATAGCAACAGAGTCGTGAAACCTTTTTCCCAGAAAAGAAGCTCTAACGCGCGATAGAAAGCGTCTAATGTCTGGAAGCTCATCTTTATTTTATATAATAGAGTTTAGTAGTATGTACAGTCTAACGTTTGCAGTGATAAATATGGTATTATTTCAATAAATGGATAAGGATTTGATCGCTATAAAATTACGGTGTCTAAATGAAGCTACAGTTAAAAAAAGATGCAGTGCCACACTTCTATGAATTAAGGTGTTAGCGGATGTGTTTGCTTTAATGAAATTAAGGCGACGAGAACGTGTTAGTTTTCAAAGTGGAAACGATGCCTTTTTTAGTAGAAGCTTCGACGCCGTTAGAAAGAAGGTTTGACCAATGAATCGGTGACTTCATCTTACCGGCGGAGGACCGAGGCTTATTCTTTGGTTTGTCGTGGTTCATTGCTTTGTTGAAGTGAGCTGCGGGAGGATAATAAGGGTTGTGGAATTCGGGTGCACCGGGTAGCGAGCCCGGGTAATGGGAGTAGGAGGGAAGAAGGGGAGTGGAGGCTTCACCGACAACATTCGCCCCTCCCCCTCCCCTCCCGCAACCCCCATGGTAGAGGAGGAATAAGCCAAACCTTCTCTTCCACTCTTGTTCGCGCACGCGCTCAACGGAGACAGCATGGAGGGGCCTTTGATGTCGCTTCCGTCACCCGTAGTGCCACTCCCCATTTGATACTCCAAAGAGGGATTGGCACTCCCCGCACTACCTCCCATACCCTCGTCCTTCGCGAAGGCTGAGAACAGTCCCGACGAGGTGTAGGAGTACGAGTTCGAGTGGGGGGCGGGGGACGTGGAGGAGTGAGAGTAGTGGGCCGGTTTCGTGAAGGGGGAATGCCAAGATGGAGATGAGGCCCCCACCACCCCCTTTTCAGCCCCCAACCAAGGATGGAGAGGAGAAGTGAAGTGAGGACGAAACACTTGGCCGGAACTCATTCGAGCTGCGAAGATGAAACTCGATTAGTAATCAAATAATTAATTCCGATGTCCAATTACATTCACTACTTCTCAACCACTTCCTCACCAATCCAACATTTAATACTCTACTAATCCTATCATTTGCTTTCCCTTCGTCACAACAACAATTATTATTATTATTATTATTATTATTATTATTATTATCATTATTATTATTATTATTATTAGTATTATTATTATTATTATTATATAATTAAGGTGAAGTGTTTCGTCAGTGTAAATTCAATACACCTGATTGATTCACTTTAGAAAAATATACTGAAACAGAAAATATATATGATGCATGGACACGCATGATTTTGCATTATGCAAAAGTACCCCCACCAGTATTCGAACCCAGCACTTCTTGAGTAGAGGATGATGGCGCTGACCACTGCCCTACAACATGATAAAAGTTAATACAACTTGACACATATTTCAAAACCCGAGAGAACACAAACGTTTTCGCGCCCAGAGGTGTTTTTCGTGTTAACACCAGGTTCGAAGCCTGGTGGGTATAATTCTGCATATATATATATCGTCGTCTCCACAGCGATGGGTCGTAAGTCGATTTTAGACGGTTCTTAGTTAAGTAGGTAGAAATGATTGTCATGATGTCTTGCAAATTTTGATTAATCATTGTAGCTGAATGTTTGATGAGTAAGGAGAAATAACACACTGTGTTTTGTTGTAAATTGCGTTTACAGTAAGTCTTGTTATCATAAAAAGTCGTATGTGAGGTACGATCGTTCGTGTAAATATTCCTATGAAAGTCAGTCTTATATTAAACTTATATATTAAAAGTTAAACGTAACAACATTTCAATGTGGAAATGTGAATACTTTTCAAGTAATCCTATCGTAAAGGAAGGGGTAAATTAGTTGTGATGCTCTCCTGAAAAGTCACAGGAATTGATTTACGACCCTTCGTTGTGGAGACAACGATATAAGCCGACAAATGTATAGTTACAGTTGGTTGTATATTTTAGCTTAAATTTAAGTGCACTAAACTTGCCAAAGTTTGGTTAATAACCTTAATTAAATATACCCAATGTACTGGATGGGTTCAGCTTTATTTTGTTCTAATTAATAAATTATATGGTGCTACTATAGTATGCAGTCTACCTACGCTTCGGCGGTCTACCTTTTAATTATAGCTTCTTATCTTGTCTACTAATTGCTTGTTTACATCCCAATGTCAATCGCCCTTGACGATTGGTTAGGTTTAGGCATGATATTTTCGTTAGTTTTAACGAAAATATCATGACTAAACCTAACCAATCGTAGGTAGACCGCATGCTATAGTAGCACCAATTATATTTTATTTTAAGGTATTTTAATTTGTTAATATAAGCAAATATACTCCGTAGAGTTTTTTAAATAAATGAAATATTATGCGGCGAATCCTTAGACTTTTATTGGTTGTTTCCTTTAAAAAAAGTATAAATAAGTCCTCTATACTACTGTATTTCTAATTATTATCATAGCTTATTAGTTTAATATTGTTCTGGCTTCATTTACTTTATATCCAAAAGTATTACAACAAAAACTAATTAGCCTTCTTCACAAAATCTAAGGTCATAT
>JAJOZX010003462.1:372500-445000 GCA_023014485.1 Bathynomus jamesi | reverse complement strand
CCTGCATTTACTGCGTATGTGTAAGTTTCCTTCGCGCATACACTTGGTCAGAGAAAATTAACAAACATTTTGAGTATTTGTTGAAAAATATCCACCATAGTAAAAATTAAGAAAACTTTAGGCGCAAATTATGTCAACATAAAATTGATGTCAACATAATCGAATTTATGATGTCAAATTTATGTCAACATAAAATTACGTTAGGTTAGACCTTCAAAATTCATAAAAAAATATTTAAGCGGTTGTAAGAAATTGTTACATCGGTAAATGAAATAAAACACTAATTCCATCAAAACTAATGTAATTTCGGCCCTCTATGTAGGTAAGGTTACGCTAGGTTAGGTCAATTAAAGTTAATTTTGGTTAGGCTAGTAAGAACGTCACTCTTTGGAGACGTAACAGAAAACACCCTTCGAGCCAGTAATTACGTTCGGAACACTTATTACGCTATTTTCGGCTCGACGTCACAAGGGATAAGTTAGATTCAATTCTGTTATGTTAATTAGTGTTGTTTTTTTTATGCAGAAAGGAGGGGCCAAGGGCAAATGAAGAAGAGATCCAAAATCAAGGTCGGAGGTTTTCGAGATGCGTAGACACTCTGCGTTTGAAAGATTGGAGGTCATAGAACGGAGGAAAGATGGATTGAGGAACATTGTTCCAGAGTGCACCGGTTGAGTAGATGAAAGACTGAAAATACCGGTTAACCTTTGCATTAGATAGTTGGACAGAAAAGGAATGAGAAAGTGTAGAAAGTCTGGAACTGCGTGCGCTCCTTAAAGGAGGAGACATGCAGTTAGAGAGTTCAGAAGAGCAATGTTCGTTATGATAGCGATAGTAAAGAGAGAGTGAGTCAACATTGCGGCAAAGAGAGAGAGATTGAAGACAATCAGTAAGAGGCAAGGAAATGATGAGACGAAAAGCCTTTGGTTCCACCCAGTCAAGTACGGCTGTGTGGGTTGAGCCACCCCACACATGAGAAGCATACTTCATACAGGGGCGAACAAGACCCCTGTACAGAGACAGCAACTGAGTGAGGGTGAAGAAACCGCGGAGGCGGTACAGCACACCTAACCTCTTAGAAGCTGTTTTAGAAAGAGAGTATATGTGAACTTCCAGGAAAGATCACGAGAAAAGGAAACGCCAAGAATGTTAAGAGAAGCGGATGGATTGAGTTGTGTGTTGTTGAAGGTAAGGGGATAGTCGTGTAGAAAATTGTGACGAGTAGACAGATGGAGGAAATGAGTTTTTGAGGCATTAAAAACAACAAGGTTTTCTCTGCCCCAATCAGCGATAGCAGAAACATCAGAGCTTTGGGAATCGGGTGGAGAAGTGAAGAGTGGAATCATCGGCATAGGAGTGAATAGGACAGGAAGTGCGAATTAAAAGATCATTAATAAATGAAAGGAAAAGATTGGGTGACAGGACAGAACCCTGAGCAACACCATTCTTAATAGCTTTAGGAGAAGAACAGTGGCCATTGTACATGAAGTACAATGCGGGACAGGGGCAGAGAGATGAGGTGGTGAAGAAGGTGGAAAGTTTTAAATATTTGGGATCGTGGGTAGAGGATGGTGGAGAGCTGGTAAGGGAAGTGAATAATAGAGTACAATCAGGATGGAATAGTTGGAGGAAGGTGTCTGGGGTACTGTGTGATAAAAGAATATCAATGGAATTGAAAGGGAAGGCATTCAAAGCGATAGTGAAGCCTGCAATGTTGTATGGCGCGGAAATGTGCTTCTGAGGAAGAATCCGGGGAAAAGGATGGATGTAGCAGAAATGAGGATGTTGAGATGGATGTGTGTGGTTACGAGAAGAGATAAAATTAGAAATCAATTTATTCGTGGAACGACGAAAGTAATAGAGGTGTCAAAGGAAGCTCAAGAGAGAAGGCTTAGGTGGTTTGGAAATGTCATGCAGAGAGAGGAGGACTATGTTGGGCGACGAGTTATGGAGATGGAACCACCTGGAAGAAGAAGGGGAAGGCCAAGGATGAGATGGAGAGAGTGTGTGGGGGGTGATATGAGGGAGTGAAATCTGGCGGCGGATGTGGCGTTGGACAGAAATGAGTGGCGAAGGCGGATTAGGAACAGCGACCCCACTTAAGCGTGGGAAAATGCTGCCGACAAAGAAGAAGACCAGTGGCCATCTACAACTGCAGCTATAGATCTGCCAGAAAGGAAATTAGAGAGAAAGGCGCATATAGGAGGATAGAAACCGAAGGAGGGCAGTTCCGAAATTAAAGATTTGTGCCCGACTCTATTAAATGCTTTAGATATATCTAGCGCAATAGCAAAAATTCCACCGAAATCCCGAAAGGAGGATGACCAAGAGTCAGAGAGATATGCAAGAAGATCGCCAGTAGAGCGAGAAAATTAAGTTTTAGATATATTGATTTAAAAAAGTCGCTACCTCGCTTTTGCGGAAAAGCAAAATATATATATATATATGTATAGAAACGACGTAAGTATAGAGGAGTGTTCTGCACACGAGGAAGAGAAATAACGAACAAATGAAAAATGAGGTGACCGCCCGGGAATCGAACCCAGGACCTTCCGATTGCCGGTCAGACATGCTACCACTACACTACGGGCCTCGATCAGTCAGAAGTCGCAATTCTCCTACATAGGGCAGAAACCAATGCCTTGAGAGGGCACCCTCGCAAATCGTGAATATGTACATTTAACTGCAATGACCACGCAGTATATTAATGTATAGAAACCGGCAATCGGAAGGTCCTGGGTTCGATTCCCGGGCGGTCACCTCATTTTTCATTTGTTCGTTATTTTTCTTCCTCGTGTGCAGAACACTCCTCTATACTTACGTCGTTTCTATACATTAATATACTGCGTGGTCATTGCAGTTAAATGTGTAATATATATATATATATATATATATATATATATATATATATATATTATATATAAGTAGTTACATACCTTTTTTACAAGTTTTTATTTTTTCACATAGTCTCCATCCTTTTCTACAGCTTTCCTCCACCTCCAAACAAGGGCCTTTATTCCTTGCTGGTAAAAGTCCGCTGGCTTCCGCTCGAGCCACCTCTTAACCTCCTCAACAACCTCATCGTCAGTGAAACTTTCTTCCACGAGTAGCATCCTTCATTGGCCCAAACAAATGCAAGTCTGAAGGTGCCAGATCCGGGCTGTATGGAGGGTGGGGTAACACAGTCAAGTGCATTTTTGTGATAGCCTCTCTTGTTTGCAAACTGTTGTGTGGTCTTGCGTTATCGTGCAAAAGAAGGACGTCTTCCAGTTTTCTTTCCGGTCGAACTCGCTTTATACGTCTTTGGAGTCTCTGTAGGGTAGCAATATATGCCTCTGAGTTGATTGTTTGTCCTTTCTTCATAATGTCCACCAGAATCACCCCTTTCATGTCCCAGAAGATAGTGGCCATAACCTTTCCTGCAGAGGGAGCCATTTTGAACTTTTTCTTGCGTGGGGAGTCTGCGTGATGCCACTCCATGGATTGGTGTTTTGTTTCAAGTTCAAAGTGGTGTACCCAAGTCTCATCCCCAGTCACAATTCGTGAAAGGAAGTCATCCCCTTCTGTCTTGTATCGAACCAACGACTCAGAAGCAATTTCTTTTCTTTGGGCTTTGTGATTTTCAGTTAGTTGGCGAGGAACAAACTGTGAACACACTTTTGAGTATCCTAGTTGCTGAATTATCATATTCACACTTCCTTCACTTATTCATAGCTCCAGTGATAGCTCCTTGTATGTGACGCGCCGATTTGATCGAATGATGCTGTTAGCACGTTGCACAGTGTGAGCTGTCACGGCCGATGCCGGCCGGGCGAACGCTGCGTAGCTCATCATCGAGGCTGGCTCTCCCTCTCTCCGATGATCTCACACGTTTAGACCAGCGTCCAACTGTGCTTCGATCAACAACAACATCTCCGTAAACGTTTTGTAGACGTTTGTGAATATTTCCAACTGTTTCCTTCTCTGCGGTTAAGAACACGATAACAGTTCTCTGTTTACGACGCACATCACTGTCAGACGCCATTTTCGAAACTGCGTTAACCATCGGTTTTATACAAGGGTGTTTAAAAGGTGTTCTATACAAGAAGTGGAGGTTCAAACTGGAAAAATCCGGATTTGTGAAGCGCAGAAAGTTCAAACTTACGGCCCAAAAAACATTTCAGCCCGATGGCCTATTATTTAGCTAAGAAAAAAGGGTGGGGCAAAATATATTGAATGCCCCTAGTAGTTCTCTCTCTCTCTCTAAATGGAACATGGAACAAGGAACTCTTCTGGGAAAATTAAATCCATTATAGTTCGAATAAGTAATGGTAAATGACAAATACTATAGTTTTTCTTTTTCACGAGTTTCGTGCGTATATTGAGGTTCTGAATATAGTAGGTAGGCCTGTGCGGTTAATCGAAAATGTCGATTCGGGTCGATTCAGTAAAAGAATCAAAACCCGACCCGACTTAGAGCTAAAAAATTTCGATTCTTCGATTCGCTAACTGTAAACTGTCGAGACGATAAACTGGCACTACCTCAAAACCATGGAATGTGGAAACCGTGGAATAACAATTGAAAAAATAATATATATATATATATATATATATATATATATATATATGCAAATAACTGCAATGACCGCGCAGTATATAAATGAATAGAAACGACATAAGTATTAAGGAACGTTTCTGCACACGAGGAGGAGAGATAACGAAATAATGAAAAATGAGGCGAACCGCCTGGGAATCGAACCCAGGGCCTTCCAATTGCCGGTCGGACGCTCTACCATTATGCTACGGACCTCACTCAATCACAAATCGAAATTCTCCCAAATAGGGCAGAAACCAATGCCCTCAGAGAGCACCCTCGCAAATCGTGAATATGCGCAAATAACTGCAATGACCGCGCAGTATATAAATGAATAGAAACGACATAAGTATTAAGGAACGTTTCTGCACACGAGGAGGAGAGATAACGAAATAATGAAAATGAGGCGAACCGCCTGGGAATCGAACCCAGGGCCTTCCAATTGCCGGTCGGACGCTCTACCATTATGCTACGGACCTCACTCAATCACAAATCGAAATTCTCCCAAATAGGGCAGAAACCAATGCCCTCAGAGAGCACCCTCGCAAATCGTGAATATGCGCAAATAACTGCAATGACCGCGCAGTATATAAATGAATAGAAACGACATAAGTATTAAGGAACGTTTCTGCACACGAGGAGGAGAGATAACGAAATAATGAAAAATGAGGCGAACCGCCTGGGAATCGAACCCAGGGCCTTCCAATTGCCGGTCGGACGCTCTACCATTATGCTACGGACCTCACTCAATCACAAATCGAAATTCTCCCAAATAGGGCAGAAACCAATGCCCTCAGAGAGCACCCTCGCAAATCGTGAATATGCGCAAATAACTGCAATGACCGCGCAGTATATAAATGAATAGAAACGACATAAGTATTAAGGAACGTTTCTGCACACGAGGAGGAGAGATAACGAAATAATGAAAAATGAGGCGAACCGCCTGGGAATCGAACCCAGGGCCTTCCAATTGCCGGTCGGACGCTCTACCATTATGCTACGGACCTCACTCAATCACAAATCGAAATTCTCCCAAATAGGGCAGAAACCAATGCCCTCAGAGAGCACCCTCCCAGGCGGTTCGCCTCATTTTCATATTTCGTTATCTCTCCTCCTCGTGTGCAGAAACGTTCCTTAATACTTATGTCGTTTCTATTCATTTATATACTGCGCGGTCATTGCAGTTATTGCGCATATTCACGATTTGCGAGGGTGCTCTCTGAGGGCATTGGTTTCTGCCCTATTTGGGAGAATTTCGATTTGTGATTGAGTGAGGTCCGTAGCATAATGGTAGAGCGTCCGACCGGCAATTGGAAGGCCCTGGTTCGATTCCCAGGCGTTCGCCTCATTTTTCATTATTTCGTTATCTCTCCTCCTCGTGTGCAGAAACGTTCCTTAATACTTATGTCGTTTCTATTCATTTATATACTGCGCGGTCATTGCAGTTATTTTCGCATATTCACGATTTGCGAGGGTGCTCTCTGAGGGCATTGGTTTCTGCCCTATTTGGGAGAATTTCGATTTGTGATTGAGTGAGGTCCGTAGCATAATGGTAGAGCGTCCGACCGGCAATTGGAAGGCCTGGTTCGATTCCCAGGCGGTTCGCCTCATTTTTCATTATTTCGTTATCTCTCCTCCTCGTGTGCAGAAACGTTCCTTAATACTTATGTCGTTTCTATTCATTTATATACTGCGCGGTCATTGCAGTTATTTGCGCATATTCACGATTTGCGAGGGTGCTCTCTGAGGCATTGGTTCTGCCCTATTTGGGAGAATTTCGATTTGTGATTGAGTGAGGTCCGTAGCATAATGGTAGAGCGTCCGACCGGCAATTGGAAGGCCCTGGGTTCGATTCCCAGGCGGTTCGCCTCATTTTTCATTATTTCGTTATCTCTCCTCCTCGTGTGCAGAAACGTTCCTTAATACTTATGTCGTTTCTATTCATTTATATACTGCGCGGTCATTGCAGTTATTTGCGCATATTCACGATTTGCGAGGGTGCTCTCTGAGGGCATTGGTTTCTGCCCTATTTGGGAGAATTTCGATTTGTGATTGAGTGAGGTCCGTAGCATAATGGTAGAGCGTCCGACCGGCAATTGGAAGGCCCTGGGTTCGATTCCCAGGCGGTTCGCCTCATTTTTCATTATTTCGTTATCTCTCCTCCTCGTGTGCAGAAACGTTCCTTAATACTTATGTCGTTTCTATTATATATATATATATATATATATATATATATATATATATATTATATACTGTATATATATATAATAACGTTATAAAATAGATGGATATTTGAGAGATTACGCTTTTATAAAGATCTGAGTGCGCTCAATGCGCATGGTCAGCTTTTGATTTTGTGATGTCACAGAATAACGGGCGCGCGCCTTGTGGTGTAACAAGTTTGGACCAGTTTTTGGGTTCAGATGTTTATTACGCTTTTCAGTATGTTGTTGCTGGTGCATGTATGTTGTTCTTTTGGTGCTGGTGCATATAAATTGTAAAGTATAGGTGAGTGCAGTGCACAGACGCAGTCGAATCAGTTCGAATCGCGAATCAAAAACAAGTGGCCGAATCGAATCGAAATAAAAATGTCCGATTCGCGCACTCTTAATAGTAGGCTAGGTCTGGCTGTAAACCCTAGATCCTGTCCCAAAGCTGGATCTTATCTTCTGGATCCTATCCTATCTGGAGCCTCTTTGCGAGTGACCCGTTGCCCACGTCGGGCTAACATCATGAAAAAGAAAAATTATAGTATTTGTCATTTACCATTACTTATTCGAACTATAGTGGATTTAATTTTCCCAGAAGAGTTCCTTGTTCCGTGCACGGTCTGTGTGTAACATAAAAGATCTCATGGGATCATTCTGTGTTCAATCTCATATACTATCTCTCTCTCTCTCTATATATATATATATATATATAAACGGTATATATTATATATATATATATATATATATATATATATATATATATATATATATAATATATATATATATACAAGGGCGTAGCCAGAATTTCTTTTCCGGAGGGGCTAGTATATATATATATATATATATTTTATGCGCCTCGGTGGTGTAGTGGTTAGCGTCGCTGACTACGAATCAATCGGCTCCCGGGTTCGAGTCCCGATGGCAGCCGGCACGCAGCAAAATCCAGCTGTTCATCCTTCTACACAATAAAGAATGTGGTGGTAGATAAATGGGTACCCTAGGTGGCCACGTGGTTAAGACGCTGGGCTGCTGATGGGGCGTGGTTCGGATTCCACGTTAAACTGTTGGTCTAAGGTGGAGTGAAAAGCTTGACCTTCGTCAGAATGAACAATTCGGGCGGAAGCTAACCAAAGGTTAAAGGTTATAATACAAACTCACAAGGAAAAAGAAAACATGATTCCAAAGCCTTTCGTGTATCAGAAGTACACCTCGTCAGGGAATATATATATATATATATATATATATATATATATATATATAGACTATAATACAAACCCACGAGGAAAAATAAAAATGATTCCAAGGCCTTTCATGTATTCAGAAGTACACCTCGTCAGGGAATGTACTTCTGAATACACGAAAGGCCTTGGAATCATTTTTCTTTTTCCCTGTGAGTTTGTATCATTTATTCATTTTGGCATGGCGTACGTACTCATAAGTAATGCATAGAAATATCAAACCTATGATTTTATTTCGGGGGCGGCTAAGACCCAGTAGCCCCCCCCCTGTCTACTTCCCTGTATGTATATATATATATAATATATATATATAAATATATGCGCCTCGGTGGTGTAGTGGTTAGCATATCTGACAACGAAACTACTGTCTCCGGGATCGAGACGCGGTGATGGCAGTCGGCGCGCAGCAAAACCCAGCTGTTCATCCTCCCACACGACAAAAATTGGTTGGTAGATAAATAGGTACCCTAATGGTTAAGACGCTGGGATGCTGATCGGGAGGTCGTCGTCTGACCCCCTCCGTGGTGGAGCGTGGTTTGGATTCCAGGTTAAACTGTAGGTCTAAGTTGGAGTGACGAGCTTGACCTTCGTCAGAATGGACAATTCGGCCGGAAGTAAAAACCAAGGTTAACTAGTGTGTGTGTGTGTGTGTATATATATATATATATATTTATGTCGTTTCTATTCATATATATATATATATATATATATATATATATATTATATATATATATATATATATATATATATATATATATATATATATATTAAATATCATATGAAAAGCTTGTTGCATCAGTTGGATTTTTCTACACATTGGAATAAATAAAGGTTTAAAGCATTGATCAGAACTAAATGAGAAGTAATAAGAAGATACAGACTTAAATCTGTATCCGTAAATAAGCTACATAAAAATGAATTCTTGGTATCGTTAATGTTTAGAAAATAACGAATGTACAGTATGCAAATCTCAGTTTTGTTGATGCGTTAATAGACGGATGTCAGTCAAGTGAATATTTATATAGTCTCTTTCTAAAGATAAATGTAGATTTGATTAACTATAAACCAAACCTTTTCTTTGTTTTATTGAATAGCTTAATTAATCTCTCTTCCGTCATCAACGCAAAATGCTTTTATCTGTTTCGAATCATATAAAATACTGGGAGAAAATGCAATTATATAGATACGAACATTTCCGCCAAAAGATATTGAACTTGTTGGTGGAACCTACTGTTTGTATATATATATAGGGTGAACCAAATGTAGGTGGACAGTAAATGATAATGTTTATTTTGAGAATACATATTTAATTTTTTTGTATACTATAATACAAAATAAAATTTAAATAAATTTAGTTATAATATTTAATATAATATAACACAAACACCATAGTTATAATGAACACCATAGTTATAATATAATATAACACAAACCGTATTCAACCTACTGTCCACCTACTTTTGGTTACCGTGTATATATATATATATATATATATATATATATATCAGTGGCGTGCGGTGGGTGTGTCCGCAGGGTAAGCGGTAGCTGCAAAAAAAAAATATATATATATATATTATACAAGCATCATAACTATATATTAGTTTTCGATTACTGTAGTAATATACTGACTTTTTTGTAATTTGACTTTTAACTGGGTAGTCGGCGCCTGCCCCGCTTACCCTGACTGTACGCCACTGATATATATATATATATATGTGTGTGTGTGTATATATATACGTGTGTGTGTGTGTGTGTGTGTGTGTGTGTGTGTGTATGTGTGTGTGTGTGTGTGTAATGGGGGGAAGTGTTGTATGAAACAAAAATTGCTCCCACCAGGGTTCGGACCCCGGACCTCCTGAGTGGAATCGTGAGTCCTGCCATCACACTACGAGGAGATATAAAAGTTAACACCAGCTATCTTATATTTAAACAACCGATAAAACAGGCATTTTACGATGTTGACCCTCCAGCTCTCGAGGCAGCATTTAATTGAAGTCTCTCTGGTATATGACTGTAGTCCCATAAATGAAACAACACACTGGTGGGGTCATTTTTTTTCATAAAAAACAACGCGTGCTCATGCGTGTTATTCCATCTAGGGTACCACAGTCATATCAAACAAACAACAGACAAAAACAGTTATTCAAAAGAGAATAAAAGTTACATGAAGTTGTACAGTATTTTTTAATATTTTTCAATATTTTTCAATATTTTTCAATATTTTTCAATATTTTTCTGTATAATTTATATATATTTTATGACATTAATGCATTCAATGTTCTAATCTGAATATGCCGTTGGAAGCATGGAAGCTTTTCAAGCAAAAATAATGGAATTCAGGAAAATGCCCTTCCAACATCTGGTCCGAGAAATCGCCCAAGATTTCAAGACTAACCTCCGATTTCGCTCATTCGCTGTGATGGCTCTTCAGGAAGCTTCAGAGGCTTACCTCGTTGGTCTCTTTGAAGATATAAACTCTCGCATTATCCACGTAAAAAAAGTTACCATCATGCCAGGGAAGAATTCGAGGGGAAAGAGCTTAATTAATGGGTTTATCGCTTATCCAAAGCTTTCCTTTTTACTCAAGAAAATTTACTCATTCATTAATATAATTATTCACTCATTCATTAGTAATTATTAATGAATTAGTAAATTTTTTCGAATAGAAATAAAAAGCTTTGGATAAGCGATAAACTTATTAATTAAGTCTTTTCCTCTAAAATTTTTCTTGCCAATTGAATGGATTTTGGCATCATGGTAACTGATTTGGCGTGAATGGCGCACGAGAGAGACTTGAACTAAATACTGACTTACCCCGTCGTAATATGATGGTAGCGCTCGCGATTCCTAGTCAAAAGATCCCGGGTTCGAAGCCTAGTAGGGATATTTTATAATATATATATATATACACACTGTATATATAAAATGAAAAAGAACTTAAAAGGGCACAAGAACAAAAGGCTATAATAAACTATTTGACCTATAATCCAATTCTTTAAAGTGACAATGGTAATTTTTGGTAACAACCTTAAATTACGTATGCAACCATCGCATAAATGGTGGAATTAACAATTTGGATTTATTGTTACATGCTGTTTATATACACCAAAGTATGTAGTTATTATAAAGTTAATTGTTTGTTACAACGAGGGTAATTTGTGGTTACAACAGGTATTTGGTTGTTATAGCAAAGGTAACTAGTAGTTGTTATAACAAAAGTACTTGATTATCATAACAGGGGTAACTGGTTATTATAAAAGAGGTATTTGGTTGTTCTAACAAAATAATTATTTGTTACAACAAAGGTAATTAGTTGTGAAAACAACAAGAGTATTTGCCTGTTATAACAAATAACTCCTTGATTCTGGTCAGTAAATTCCATTCATTTGCTCAAAGTTAACGATAAAATATCGGCAAAATAGGCCTCATTTAATTAATTGAGGCATACAGTCAATATTCAGTTGTAATTTATACTCGTATAAAAAGACATGTTTATTTTTATTTTGTTCTTATTTTTAGCATCAGAATTATTAATTTTACAGGAATAAATCCTTTAATAAAATTTTAGTTTTAAGCTCTTGTATAACAATTAATATATTTTTAAATTTATAATAATAATATATATTATATATATATCTATATATATATATATATATATATATATATATATATAATATATATATATATATATATAATATATATAAAACAATTAATATATTTTTAAATTTATATATATATATATATATATATATACACACAAACTCAGAATGGTCCCCTGAGAAACTTATATGTTAAACACAGACCGTGCACGGTCTGTGTTTAACATATATATATATATATATATGTATGTATGTATGTATGTATGTATGTGTGTGTGTGTGTGTGTGTGTGTGCGCGCGCACCGTCTCCGCAGTTTCTTCACCTCAACTCAGTTGCTGCGAGTGCTTCTCACGTGTGGGATGACTCATACCCGCACAAATCTACTTGACCTGGTGGAATCAAAGCCTTTACGTCGTAGCCGATGTCGTAACACCGCTACCCGTCGTTGATCAGCGAAGTTAAGCGACAATGGGTCAGATAGCAGTTGGATGGGAGATCGTCCAATGCGTCCAGCCTACGTAGTGACCCGTGGTTTGGATCGCACCTAAGAGCTGCAGGTCCCTTCCATCAAGTGACCTTAGATATTGGGAAAGAGGTTAAACAACCCCATCATTACTTTCTCATCAATTATCCACCTATTACTGACTCTCTTCAATCCCTCTCTCTTCGCCGCAAAGTTGTCTCACTTTACTGCCTCTCTTTACTATCGCCATTATAACGGACACTACTTTTCTGAATTTCTAACTGCTTGTCTCTTCCTTTAATCAGAGCACGCAGTACCAGACTTTCGACTCATTCTCATTTCTGTCCAACTCTCTAACGCAAGGGCTAATCGGTATTTCACCTCTGGAACAACCTTCCTCAGTCCTTCTTTACCCCTGTATATGACCTCCAGTCTTTCAAATGCAGAGTGTCCAGGCATCTCGTAAACTGTGAACCTTGATTTCGGCTCTGTTCTTCTCCCTTTATGGGACGGGAGGGTCTTAATTGAATGAAGATGTAATTTGATTATACCTACTATACATAACCCTTAATGTATATATATATATACTGTATATATATATATATATATATATATATATATATATATATATATAATATATTATATATTATACAGGGTGTCCCATAAGTCCGTCATCATAGGAGAAATTCATTTTTCTATTTCTACAAACCATAATTCATATTTTTCTCTTTCTACAGGCCATAATGTCTGTGAGCAAGGAAGAACGAATCCAGATAATTCTACTCATAGGAAATCGGAGTCAAAGAGAGGCCGCTGCTGAATTTAACAGACTGCATCCAGACCGCGAGCCAATAACACAGAGTTGTGTTAGCAGACTTGTTGCAAAGTTTAAGGAAACAGGATCCACAGAAGATAAACCACGCAGTGGACCTTCAAGGAGGTCCACTGACGATGATACAGCGACTGCTATCCTGGCTCATTTTAACAGAAGTCCCAATAAGTCTCTTCGGTGATTGTCCGCCGAGACAGGAGTGTCGAAAAGTAGCATCCATCGCATTCTTCAGGCTCACAAATGGCATCCATATAAACTTCAGATCCTACAGAAATTAAGCGAAGATGATGATCCCGACCGGCGGATGGAATTTTGTGAATGGGCTACGGAACAATATGCTCGGGATGCCAATTTCCCGTCCACCATTCTGTTCAGTGACGAGGCTGTTTTTTATGGAAATGGTGAGGTAAATCGACAGAACACCATTACTCCTGACATCATTCACCGTGTGCTTGCTGACTGGGTATCACGTCTGAATTTGTGTACTGAAAACAATGGTAGACATATTGAGCACGTTCTGTAAATAAAAACTTTTGTTTTGCCTTTTTTTATTATTTTTCCTATGATGCCGGACTTATGGGACACCCTGTATAATGTAGTAAAATTAGCGTTAAAAATAAAACACGTTTTAGCACAGTTTGTCTGCTGTACTTTTAAACACCTTCAAGGCTGCATACATGTAGCTTACACTCTTAAAATATTTTTTTACATATAAGCTACACGTCAGTTACACATTTTAACATAACATTTATGTAACACTGAATTCAATGTGCAACATTAGCTCAACTTCTCCAGCTTTAAGAAGCATAAGACTTTTTTCCCTCCATTTGGTCCGTAACTTTTTCCTCTTAATTACGTAACTTTGGCGTAACGGTTTTAACAATGAAAACTATATGAATTATTCCGGATAAATATAACCTATCGATTCCCCGTAACTCGTAATACATATGCATTAGTATATAGCATATTATAAAACTGGGATCCTAATTAAAATAAAGTAACTGTAAACATGTATTCATACTTATGTTTTACAGTTAAATGTAATTATAAACGTATTTTACTGTTTACATTTCTAAATTCTAACGTAAGAAAAAATAATGAAAACACTAAAAAGAGGGTGTAAAAAAAAACCAAAAATTTGAATATTCATTACATGGGACGATTTTTATCACAAACGAAGAATAAATATCTTTATTCTGAGTAACAATATCTCCGAATGTATATTTGAGATCTGTTCTGTCCGTTTGTCTCGATTCAGTCAGTTCACACCTTCGATGAGGAGGTTTAATTAATTTAAAGCATGGTTGATTATGGCCTACATTATAAATAGATGTCTTGATAATCTTATTAGTGTTACATGAAATAGTTTAATAGTGTTGAGCAAATTAAGAATAAAGTGATACATACTGTACAGAGGGTTGACAAAAGTCAAAAGATACTTTCAGTTTTTCCATAGTATTTGATTTGATAATAAAAGCCAATAAATAATAATGGATTTATTTAATCAGTTACAGTATTTAGGATGATATTGCTTTCCCCTTTGCATTATGTAAAGCAGAAACACGTTCTAACATTCCATTGATGAGCGTTGCCATTTCTTCTCGGGGACAATCATCGCGATGTCTATTTACTTTTGTCAACCCTCTGCACATACTGACCTTTCAGTTAGTTACAAATTTTAGTCTGAATTCATATACGTAAATAAGCGTGTTCGGAGTTCCTTTAACTTAAGTTTGGAAATGTGTGGTTTGCACGCTACTCTTTAATTTAGTAACGTAAGTTTTAATATATTTTTACATGTTTCCTTCATAAAATATACTTCCTACTTTCATAAGTAAAGTTCTAATGCGTAATTTTTGTTTTTCATTTACCTTAAACCAAACGCAATATTATATCTAACGTGTTAAATCTCGAGAACTGGTTAAAAGTAAATCGCAGGCAAAACATGCGCAGCCTTCAACGTGTTTAAAAAGTAGGGACAAAATGTGTGTTTACACTTGCGTTATACTTTTAACACTAATTTTAAAGTAATATATATACTGTATACGAGGTCTGTTCAAAATGTATCCGGACAGGGTGTTTATTTTTAGAACAAGCTCACGCTTGGAGTTGTGACTGCGCTAAACATGTCTCTGCATGTCGAGACAAGTTGACTGATAGGGTTGTACTTCATTGTGTAGCGTCAGTCCACTGTGGTGAGCCGATAAAGTTAAACGTGTTTTGTTTCGCAACGATTTCTTACGATGAGGTCATGTTACTCGTTTTTTTTTTTTTTACTGTGAAGGTGTTGTGCACCATGAATATGCTCCACAGGGACAAACACTCAACAAGGAATTTTACATTGAAGTTTTGAGGCGTCTACGTGAAGCAGTTCGGAGGAAACGGCCGTAGAAGTGGGAGTCCCGAGACTGGATGCTTCATCACGATAACGCGCCATCTCATTCGTCGCAACTTGTCCAGCAATTTTTGGCCAAAAACGCTACCCCCAAAGTACAGCATCCCCCATATTCGCCAGATTTGGCTCCATGCAACTTTTTTTTTTGTTTCCGAAGCGCAAACAAACCCTGAAAGGACACCGATTCGATGATGTTGAGACCATTAAACTAAATTCGACGGAGCAGCTTTTGGCCATTCCAAAAAGTGCTTTCGAAAAGTGTTTTCAACAGTGGTAGGATCGTTAGGCAAAGTGTGTGGCTTCAGAAGGAGTATACTTTGAGGGAGATTAAGCACCCCCCGCGTAAGTACCATATTTTGTCTATAATCGCATCAGTCCGGATACGTTTTGAACAAACTTCGTGTGTGAGAGAGAGAGAGAGAGAGAGAGAGAGAGAGAGAGAGAGAGAGAGAGAGAGAGAGTTACTGACAAAAATATAGAATCGTTATGTACGAATTACGCGTAACAGTAATTAGAGTGTAGTGATAGCACGTCGGATTATTAAACTGAAGGTTAGAACCTCAGCTCGGACTTCAGATTTCAGCAATTAAGGTCTTCTCTGGGTTCCCTTGGTGGGGTAAGTGGTTCGGATCCCACCGGGTAAAGCTGTATGTCCCGTAAGTCATAAAACCTTCGATATTACGAAGAAAGTTAAAAAAACTAGGATTATTATTATTATTATTATTATTATTATCATCATCATTTCAATACGAAATACAAGTATAGTTAACTCTTTATTAACAAATCCACACAGTCAGTCATACCGCGCGATTATGCCAACCATGATGTAAGTTCGTCAGGAGAAAAACAACTCAGATTATATTGCAATCATTGTTATACTGCATAACTTTACAGTTCAATTTACAAATTTTGGATTGTGAGTAGTTTGAGGTTGCTGGGACCAAATATTATTTTCCTGTGGACAAAATAATATAAACTTTATACATATATATATATATATATATATATATATATATATATATATATATATATATATAATATATATATATATATATATATATATATTCGTACGGAGAAATATTTCAGTTATATTCGTCTTTATCTTTTGTGCCATGTATAGGATAGTCATGAAAAGTTTACCGTTCGTTTGGAAAAACTTAACAAATAAAAAAATTAACTTAACTCCAACAGACAATGCAAAACATCAAAGAATTTGAGGAAAATAAAATAGTTAAAATGCAAAAGTTTTCGTACATTTACTTACAAAATTATTTAATATTTTGCGTGAAGAATTTAAAATTTTTATCAGCAGTTGGCTGTTTATTGATTAGAGACTGTTGTCAATTCTGAATTCTAGAATTTTCTCCGTGAATCTTCATGGAAGACGGATGACTGTACAAGCCATTAGTAAGTAATGGGTCGTGGTGGTAAAGAGCAGACTACAGATCTTAAGAGATCTGTTATTGATGCGCACGAGTCTGGAAAGAATTATAGGAAGATAAGAGAAGAACTTCAAATTCCATTTACGACGGTTGCTGCAGTTATAAAAAAACAATAGAATGGCTTTGGAACAATCAAAACTCTACCAAGGCGTGGACGACCTCGCAAGTTTTCAGAACGTACATCCAGACGGATTGAAAGAATGGCTGCTGCGAATACACGAGTAACTGCTGGTGATATTTCCCAAACATTAAGACTAGGAGCGATGCTCATCCCTCTTCTGTACGTCGTACATTGAGAAAGAATGGTCTGCGTGAAAGAGTTGCATGAGGCAAACCTCTGCTACGAAAAGTGCCCAAAGAAGTTCTTTTGAAGTACGCCAAGGATCATCAAAATGATGGATTTGCATTCTAGAAGAGAGTTCTCTGAACAGACGAGACCACAAATGAATTATTCGGGAACACTGAGCAACGGTATCTTTGGCGAAAATCAAATATTGCATTCAAGGAAAAATAAATCCTTCCTACGGTTAAATATGGTGGTGGTAGTTTGCTTCTTTGGGGATGCTTTAGTGCTTCTGGTCCAGGAAAGCTCGTTGTCATGAATGGAATCTTGAATTCGAAAAAATATCAGGAAATTTTGAAAGAAAATGTATTGCCTTCAGTTCAGGAGTTGCGAATGGGTCGCAGTTGGGTACTGCAACAACATAATGATCCAAAACATAAAAGTAAGAGCACCATGAAATGGTTTCAACAAAGAATTTCTAGCTTCTCAGCGGCCCAGTTAAATCTCAGCTCTCGATTCAATCAGGAATTTAGGGTTTGATTTGAAAAAAGGTGCCCGCAAGAAAACCCCTTCGAATCCGAATGAATTTCAACAATTTTCTTTGGAAAAATGAGTTAAAATTTCTGCTGAGAGATGTCAAAACATCGTAGAAAAATACCCAAAACGAATCATTGAAATTGTTGAAGCAAAAGTGGACACACAAAGTATCAAATAATTTTGTAAATAAATGTACGAAAACACTTGCATTTTAACTTCTTTTTTTTATTTTCCTCAAAATCTTTAATGTTTTACATTATATGTTTGGAGTTGAAGTAAATTTTTTGTTTGTTAAAGTTTTCGAAACGAACGGTAAACTTTTCATAACTATTTTCTGCATCGTACAAACGAAAAGGACGACTATAACTAAAATATTTCTCTGTACAAATACATATGAGCGCCACTCTCTCTCTTTCATATATACAGTGGTGGGCACGCGCAACGATTTTTGTAGCGCCGCAGCCGCAACCGCAACTCTGCTGAAATAGTTGCGCCGCACGCGCAAGCGCAACCCTTTGCATATATATATATATATATATATATATATATATATATATATATATATATGTCTTTAAAAAAGGAAAAATTTAACTTCGTTGCCAACCCATTCAAAAGGCTTATTTTTTCCTTATTCTTAAGCATTCTCTTAACATAAATTTAGTATTAAGGAAATTGTGGTGAGGATAACATTTACATAAGGTGTCTTCACATTAAGATTACACAATTTATAATAAGCGACAAAACGATTTATTTGAAAGGAAACTGTATATATATATTCCTAATTGGCCCTAGCTCCTACGGGTGATGTCTTTAATTTTTTTTAAATTTTTAATCACTTACGCTTGTGTTAACCCCTTCGGTACCTTTGAGCGATTTTCTGTGAAAAAAATCATTAATAAAACTACGTTTAGATTTTTGTTAGTTTGGAGGCCTAAAGTCTCGATTCTTGGACAGCTACGCGTGTTTTATATGCTAGGTACTTCCTCTTCCAGCGCCTCAGTGTGTCTTGACACATTATTTTAAAAATTTTATCTATTATTATCCTTGCTACTGAAAGGGTTAAGGTAGGGAAAGGTCAGAGAATGCGCTTTTCTATCGTATACAATGATTATTTTGTTGAATTTCACTCGTATCAGGATTTTCATTAAAAAAAATCTAAATCAAATTTCTACTACCTCATGATACCTGAGGTTTTTACACATCCATTTTTTTATATTAAGTTAACCTAACCTAACCTAAATTGAATCCCCCAAAAATCTCCCACAACAAAGTAGGAGTTAGTTTCCAAGTAGGAGGAAAATGCTACAAAAAATAATACCGAATTATATATATATATATATATATATATAATATATATATATATATATATATATATATATGGTGTTTCATAACATGTGGGACGCAGTTTCAGGATGGATTCAGGACCTGAAAACAATGAAAAAGTTTATATAAATATATGCCCGAAATCGCTTTGTTTCCGCGTTATAGCCCGTTATGTGTTACAGCAAGTATCTGCCTTACCTTTAAAGGAAGTGCTCAAAATGACCCCTTACGCTTAAATACACGTCTGAACACGCTCGTCATAGACAGCCTGACGCGTTCAAATATTCCAGGTATTGCTTGGATTTTCTGGCATCCTTGTTCTACACGTTGGCGAAGCATTTCAACGTTGTCGATGGGTGTCACGTAAACGATGGATTTCAGATGACTCCACAGTTAAAAATCGAGTGGATTCAGGTCCGGGGAGCGAGCAGGCCACGCAATGGGTCCTCCACGGCCTATCCATTTTTCAAGGAAATGGTCATCCAAATAGTCTCTGGCTACTCGACTAAAATGAGGCGGAGCGCCGTCATGCATAAACCACATACGACGTCGGACACCAAAAAGAACTTCATCCAGTAAATCGCTTAAATCATTCCTTAAAAAATTGGAATAGGATTCTCCTGTTAATCTTCCAGGCAAAACGAAAGGACCGATTAAGTTGTCGGCAATAAGTCCTGCCCATACATTGATACTAAATTGTTGTTGGTGCCTTGACTGGATGATGGCATGCTGATTCTCTTCGGCTCAGTGATGAGTGTTGTGAAAATTGATCACAACATTTCTTGTGAAGGCAGCCTCATTAGTAAACAACACGGACGATAGAAAAAGAGGATCGCGAGCACACTGTTGAAGGAACGAAGTACAAAAAAGCCTCTCGTGGTGGGAAATCAGCTTCAGTAAGGCCTTGTACTCTCTGAATGTGATATGGGTAAAGCTGTTGTTCCCATAAAATTCTCCACACAGTTGCGTATCTTACACCCTCTGCTGCTGCTGCTATCCTTCGGGTGCTGACACCAGGATGTTCCTCCACGCGATTCAGGACCCGCTCCTCCAACTCAACAGTTCTGGCGCTGATTGGTCGACTACCATGTGAAACTCGCTTGTTGAATGATCCTGTATCACCAAGACGCTCGTCTATTCTCTGAAAGGTCTTTTTATCTGGCAGACGGCGATTTGGAAACCTTTCCGCATACAAACGTCTTGCTGCGGCCGCATTACTCTCGGCAAGTCCATACATGAGATGCACGTCTGCAATTTCTCTGTTTCTTCATTCTCACTTCAAATGCACACTATCACTGAATAGCACAAAAACTTTTAAGTTTTTTTTTTCACTGGACTGCACTTATTCACGGTAAGAAGTTACGAATACGAACAGTGAAACACCGCGATGCACCTCTGACTGACTGATGGCTCTACACTCAACGATATTGAAACATGTCATAGAGTGTACGAAACATTACAATCGGCAAGGCCATACAAGAAATAAGTCTCGTACACACTCACAAATATTGTCGGCAAGCAGTGTTTGTAAACAGTTTGCGGGAAGAATTCCTGGAACATAAAACGTGCTGTAACTCGGAAACAAAGCGATTTCGGGAATATGTTTATATAAACTTTTTTCATTGTTTTCAGGTTCTGAATCCATCCTGACAGTGCGTCCCACATGTTATGAAACACCCTGTGTGTGTGTGTGTATATATATATATATATATATATATATATATATTATTGGGATTGTTTAACCTCATTCGCAACATCTAAGGTCATATGACGGAGGGGACCTACAGCTTTACGTGGGATTCGAACCACGGGTCGCTACATAATCTGGGCGCGGAGGACGGTTTCCCATCCAACTACTACTCAGACCCAATGTCGCTTAACTTCGCTGATCTCCGGTAAGCGGTGTTACGACATTGGCCACGACGTAGCCCCTATATATATATATATATATATATATATATATATATACCTAACTTCGCTGATCTCCGGGAAGCGGTGTTACGACATTGGCCACGACGTAGACTATATATATATATATATATATATATATATATATATATATATATATATATATATATATATATATATATAATCTTGCATGAAAATAAATCGTAAACTATGTATCACTACTTTTGGATATGCCTGTATATACTCCTATATTTTATATTTATTTTGCAAGTGTTTGAATAAATTGTGTGAAGTAACAATGTATTATTATTATCATCATTATTATTATTATTTTGTTTCAGTGAAAAGACGACACAATGTAAATTAAAACAAAGCCAATTCTATTACTTAACTGAGAAAGTCTCCTTTTCTTAAACAAATATTTTACCCGAGTATTTCTCTTATTAAAAATATTTCTTGTTCTGACGTCATACAAATTTATATTACAATGATGCCATACTGTTATAGCAATATTTCTAAGAACAAATGCTTGCAAATTATGCTATACAAAATACCTACAGAAACATTCGAAGCAAATGTAGTTTACGTACCCCTGTGATGCCTAGTGTAGTTTACGTCCCCTTGTGTACCTAGTGTAGTTTACGTTCCCCTACATTATCCTAGTGTAGTTTGCGTTCCCCAACTTTGTCCGCGTATACCTAATCAAATAATACGTTAAAACTAACGAAAATATTACGACTTAACCTAACCGATCGTCAATTTATAAATGTTAAAACTAACGAAAATATTACGACTTAACCTAACCGATCATCAATTTATAAACGTTAAAACTAACGAAAATATTACGACTTAAACTAACTAATCGTCAATTAATTTATTTATATATATATATATATATATATATATATATATATATATATATATATATATATATATATATATATATATATATAAGTTAACGATTGGTTAGGTTAAGTCGTAATATTTTCGTTAGTTTTAACGTTTTATTTGATGGATTCATTTAAAAAACATCTCCTAAACATCCTAGTGTAGTTTACGTTCCCCAACTTTGGCCTAGTGTAGTTTGTGTCCCCTTTGCGTCAGGGGGACGTAAACTACACTTCCTCCAAACATTCTATTACATGCACTTATATATATATATATATATATATATATATATATATATATGCGATGAATTTCACTATTAAACACGTGAAAAGAATGAATGATGCAAACCCACAAGGAAAAAGATTCCCTGACGAGGTGTACTTCTGAATACACGAAAGGCCTTGGAATCATTTCTCTTTTTCCTTGTGGGTTGCATCATATATATATATATATATATATATATATATATATATATATGGAGAGAGAGAGAGAGAGAGAACAAATAGATTAATGAACGAAACAAAAGAAATTAGATTACGTTGAAAGAGACAAGCAGTTGTAATCAAGTAAAGAAGATTTATAATATATATATATATATATATATATATATATATATATATATATATAAAAGAGATTGAAAAACCAAACAAAAAAAATAAGAAGGAAAGAATTAAGAAAAGCGAAGTAAGAAAAGAAAAAAAGGAAAAAAGAAGTGAGGATTCGTTTCCGGATTACTCCGGATCCATTTCTGAAACGACAAAACGTCAAAATAGGATCAATTTCGATAGGTTAAAATTACTCCTTAGGACCAATAGGTCCCAATTCAACCTAAAAAGGACTCGCTTGTAGCAAATAAGCACCAAAATAATAGGAAGTATTAGAAATTAATGAACCATGTAATGCGTTTTTATATATATATATATATATATATATATATATATATATTATATATAGATATATATATATATATATATATATATAATCTTTTTATCAATCATTATATGTACAATATATCATGTACGGTTGTTTATATTTCCAAACTGTCGAAATTTAAAACACTTTCACATGTTGGTTATGCGTATTCGACGCTCAAACTCGATTAGGGCATTAGCTAGATGCTGCTTGGAATAGATCTAACGCCTTTTCATCCTTTGACCGAGTTCTGTCAGATTCCTGAGTTTGTTACGATACAAAGCTGTTTTAACATACCTCAACAGATGAAAATTCAAAGGGGTTAAGTCGGATGATCGAGGTGCCCATGCTATCGGTCCATCAGCACGGCCTAACCAGCGCTGAAACGCATCAACACGAACGGTCTTCACCAAAAGTTAACGTTAATATACGGTGTGCTTATGTCACGTGACTGCATTAATCGGCCCAATTTTTTTGACGATCGTTTTGGAGTGAAATATCTTAAAATGCTACGGACATTTTTTCTTCTCCAACCTTTTCTTAGCGATGGATGATGGGACGTTGTGGACCGATAGCATGGCCACCTCGATCACCCGACTTAACCCCTTTGGGAGTAAGTTAAAACGCTTAAACATGAAATTGTATATTTTATCCATGTGAACCGCATGTGTTCCGCACCTCACTCAAAAATGTAAACAAAATGGAATGTAAAGTAAAATTACATCGTTATATAATCAGAACAAATATAGTGCATTGTACATGTAATGGATTGTACTTGTAATTCCTATTATGTACGCTACACTTCAAATGTGGGAATATAAGTTATAGAATTATTCAATATATTCGTTTTTCACATTAATATATATACATACTATATATATATGCGGGTGGTAATGAAATACGGCATAATGAGAAATTGAAGCATTTCACACAGAGGTGTTTCGAGTCGAACTCGCGGTTAGCGGTATGCGAGACTAATGTTCTGGCCATTTAGCCTTCCAGAAGAACAAAAAAGTCCTCACCGAAGATGGAATCAGATATTAAACATTGTTTCAACATGAGCAACAAACAGTGATGGACGCAATTTTTTATGTAGGCTAATCTATAAAAAAAAAGTTATATAGCCTACAATATACTCGTGTATATATATATATATATATATATATATATATATAAATATGTTTAAAGTTTGAAAGTATTTAAAACTAATATTAGATCAATCTGAATGGATTTTAATTCATTTTTTTCACAATTCAGATCGTTTATTCAGTCATAAATCAAAATGTATAATACTTACATTGATTATTTATTATTAACATTATTATTATTATTACATATATATATATATATATAATATATATATATATATATATATATATATATATATATATATATATATATATATATATATATTTGCATAATGTCGGCATGAGAATAACCCCATGGAGGTAAACTCTTTAATTTGTTAAATTTTAAAGCCCGCTAATGACCCCTTACTTTGGGGTGGTCATGTGAGGTTCTCTATTAAATAAATTCGTCTGTCATTAACGAAAGAAAGGAATTTGACTCATGTGGTAGGAAAATTAGATAATATATATATATAAATATATATATATATATATATATATATATATATATATATATATATATATATATATTATTTATAACAACTATAATAATCAAATTAAATGACTTATCTTAAAGCTTAATTTATGCAAATAAGTAATAAATATAGCCCCTAATAGTAATAAAGAAAATATAAATTTGTTCGTTTAGTAGGCCCCCATAGGGTCTACTTCAATCTTTTAATTTAATTAATAGGCATTAAAAAAATATTGTTAAAAAATATATATTTATATTTATTTGCTTCCAAGAAATTAAATTTAAAAAATTAAAATTATTAATTATTTAATAAAAAAAAAAATATATATATATATATATATATAGCTCCGTTTGACTGTATTGTTCATCTTAATGCGTTTTTCTATAGTTTGAAAACCAACGTAAATATTGTTCCATTAAAATCTAAGTCTTTTAAGTAATTTTAATAATGGCAATCAATTTGTTCTTTCTAAATTCTCTAATAATACAAATTAAAAAATTTGTTTGTAAAAAAAATTTTTGTATAAATTTTTAAATAAGAAACGAACGAGAGCTTCGCTAAATATACTTTCAACAAAAAATATTTACTTTTTGATTTGCGAGATTTGATAAAAGCCGTGGAATTGCTAATGATTTATTCAAGTGTCGGATTCACTCCTTCCCGGAAGAGGTCTATTTACGAACGAGCATTAATTCGTAACATTTGCTTCTCATCTATCATCGTATACCAAAGCCTAATTCCTACCTGCCATATTATTGCCATAGGCGCAATGCATCGCTTGCGCCATACTGTTATAGTAATCTTGATGCAAACCGGAGTGTCCGGTATCTGATCCATCGTACCACCGGTTCATATAGCCACCGGTAGCCGCCTGGTTGGCCTGCTCCATACCGGACATATCCATCATGTTGTTTAGTTAATGGAGTCTAACTTATTCTTAATCTTTATTATAAAGTGAATTTATCTGATATCTGAGTCATAATTACTATAATTAAGCCCCACTCGCTTTATACAAAAGAAAAAACTACATCATGAATGAATTCGTCAATATTTTATTTTCGTTGGATTATGTGAGAATTTGGAGTAAAATCTTAATTCACTTCTTTAATGGTTGATGATTACGAACAGTTAGTGTATCGTGTTTATAGGGGGTCTCACGGATACCGCTAGAGGCCATTGGTAATAGGAACTAGTGCTCCTGTTAGGCCAGATCTATTTGCGAGAGACATTTTTCGCTCTATCGCCGAGAGGATCGCTTAAATCAAAGATTACTTCACTACACTCGATAAAAAGATAGATAAACAATCTTGATTACGCGTTATCAGCGAGTGGACAAGAGTCTATCACAGCTAAGCACACCTTTACACTTCTGTCAGCCTGGCTGAGATGAGAAGCACTAACCCTCACTCTACTTACGATGATGCTGTGCTTAGTCTCGTTCCCATCATCCGTGGTGGGCGGTCTGTCGACTGGACACGCCCATAAACCCGTATCCACCAATAAGAAAGGAGTGGAGCGTGAAAACCCATCGCCAAAAAAACGTAATAACCAATCCCGGGAAAAGAAACCGTGAAACTCCTCCCATAATTTACGCAGCCGTCAGCCGTGGTTTGTGCTGCCCTCACTCATTTGTTTGCACATTTTGGACCTGCGAGAAGATTCAGAGTTAGTCACATATACAAAGAAATGTACAACTTATTTTTCCAAAACAGAAACGAACGAACGAACGAATAAACTACATTATATACAGGTCGAAGGTTATAATATTATCAAAAAGGCATGATGGGAATTTTTCGTATAACAAATTTTGTTCCTTTGTGTTGGGGGGGGGGGGGGGGGGGGGGCAATATTATTATATACATTTCGAAAATTCAATATACGTAAAATAACAGCCTTCATTTCATTAATCTACATCTTATACAAATTGGTATAAAAATAGACCAGCATCATCATAAATTCTTATATAATGATATACATGGCTATATATATATATATATATATAACATTTTCAGCATATTCATACGGAGCGTATGTGTATGTAAGCAAAAATATTTTTCATACATGTATTTGGTTCAACACACGTACACACACACACACACACACACAAATAAAATATAAAAATAATAACGTATTTAAATGGTTCCCGCTTCCTTTAATTTTTTTTGGCAGTAAAAAAAATTTAAAAATTTTCTATTATAATTTAAATGTGTTTTACAGCATTGATAAAGAGCGTAGGCCAAAGGCCCCGTCACTATTCTCGCTCAAAAATGAAAACGGGATGATAAGCACAAGCAAAAAATCATTTACGGAAATATATATAATATATATTCGTGTGTGTATGTGTGTATATATATATATATATATATATATATTAATAGACAGATATGACACAGACTGTGATATATATATATATATATATATATATATATATATATATATAATATATATATATATATATATATATATATATATATACACGTGTCCTGGTGTCCACATAGTTGCATAAATATTTCTCCGTTTAAAATGTTATCTGCAAATGATTATGGGCCACATATATAAATGTCTTGTTTCTATGTATTAACATAAAACTGAATTTAATATGTAAATTGCAAATGATGCAGACAACTTGCGAGCAATAAAAGAAACGTTTCTCTTTAACGATTTCATTAAACAACGAAAACTTGTCCATTTTCCACCTATTTTTATCTACTTAATGCTATCAATTAAGTCGTTTTATTACCCTGCACACACACACACACACACACACACATATATATATACATATATATATATATTATATATATATATATATGTGTGTGTGTGTGCGCATATGTTAGCTCCTTCTCTATGTATTGTAATCATTATAATAAATATTATGCCTCAATTTAGGCTAAATATACAAGAAATTTTATGTAGATACGCCCTCTCTCTCTCTCTCTCTCTCTCTCTCTCTCTCTCTCTCTCCACACATAAATGAATGAGTTGACTTTTAAATAGCGTCAACAATATAATGTCTGCTATATATATATATATATATATATATATATATATATATATATATATATATATATATATATATATATATCCATTATCCAATCAGGGGCGATTTGGATAACTTGGTTGCCTTCTTTGGATTAATATTGTTCCATGCTGATAATAACAAGCTCGATTCCTCTTTTATACCAACAATTTACGCTTTTTAAATAAGATTTTTATGTTTTTTATTTAGTTTATGTAATTTTTATGCTTATACTATTCTATAGTTATGGGTTAAATTATTATTATTATTATTATTATTATCAGCAGTACTATTCTATAAAGTAAAGTAGAGAGCTTATTTGCGTGCGTGTGATGGTATACTTTAATTACTGTTACGCGTAAATCGTACGTAATAATTTCGTAAGTTTTGTCAGTAACTTTGATATAACTTTTGCGTGTGTAACTTTCGATTAACAAATATGTAACTTGAAATAAACTATTTTCAGAAGAAAAGTGAAACGCACAAAGAGGTAAATAACAAATTTAATAATCCTTCACCACATAAACAATACTTAAAAATTAACAAATAATAACGGAAACAAAATGTATGGGGGCTCCCTATCATAAACACAAAGGAAGTTATAGGGTCTGCGAATATTCTGTACAGTATGTACAATCCGTAATAAATCTATCTCTCTCTCTCTCTCTCTCTCTCATATATATATATATATAATATTATATATATAATAATATATAATATATATATATATATATATATATATATATATATATATATATATAGGCCCTATATATTTTTTTAAATACCTTTAAGGCTACGTATGTTTGGTTATTTATACATTATATTAAATTTATTAACGCTTACCTATATTAATTCAGATTGAAATTCATAATAAGTAACTGAACTTCATTATGTTCTTATCATTTTGTACTTAATATATTAAATTCTATTAAATACTGCTTATTAAAAATAATCCTTTACAAAACTGATTAAAATTTGTAATATAAGATAACTATTTTTCAAAAATTAAAAACAAAAAAATGATGTAGTCCATAATTAACTATCCTTTAAATTGATTTTTAAAGAATTAACTATCAGGGCATAGTCTCACGTAAATTGTAAACTGACCCGAGAAAGGCAACCGTGTCCGTAAACAGAATAGACTTCAAAAACACATCCAAAGATATTTTCTATTGGTCTAAACACGTAATAGAGAGTGTTCTTTCATAAAAAAAAGCCCCGTAATGAATATTCAAAGATAGTTTAGATAGATTTTTTTAAGTGCCTTCATTATTTTTGCCTTATGCCATCTACCTAAACGGTAACACGTTTTTATATTTACATTTAATTACAAAACATTTTAATTGAAATCTCGGCTTCATGATATGCTGCAAGGAAATAAACCGCTTTAATTAAAACAACTAAATATATGGTTAAATATTAACACACTATACTAAGTTTTTAATTTAACTATACTTGGGTTAAACCAAATTTTGTTTGGTTACACTAAATATTACATTTTTTTATTAGAACAATAAGCACTTAACCCTCTAACGCCGACTGGGTCGAATACGTACCGTTTCAAATACACGCATTTAGACTTAACCCTACAAAAACGTTCGGCGTTAAAGGGTTAAGGCAACTATACAGTAGGACAGTTGGATTAACAAGTTATATTAACTATTTGCTATAGTGTGGTAATAGTTAGTTAATTTAACAATATATTATCTTCGTGTATGTTATGTATATTGTTCATTACGCAACTTTTGTGAAATTTTATAGATTATGTTTACGCGGAAGAATTCCTATCGTTTTTCTCGTTGAAAATGTTACGCAATTAAGAGGAATAAAAACGAACAAAAAAGTTATGGCGGAGCTACGGAATGAAATAACGGAAAAAGGTCTTAATTTTTTTTTTTTTTTTTTGGGCAACAAAAAGTTAGAGAACGAAAAAGGGGAAAAAGTCGTGCTTTTGTTAAACACGAAAATTTTCACTAAGCTTGCGCGAAAGTTACGTTAAAAATGCGTAACTGACGTACAAGATGAACGATTGAAAAGTTGAAAGATTTTAGGAGTGTACAACTTTAGTTTGCCAGATTGGAATATTCCCCATTATACTTTTTATTCTTACATTTTGGGACGTGCGTGTGGTTCGTTCTCATTCCTTAAATTATATATCTTAAAACACTTGTACACCATCGAAAAACGTTTCTGTTATATAACCTCAATAAGCTCATACTGACATCGTACTACTAAATAGACTCACAATTTCATAATTTATTTTTAAAGATTTTTGTCGTACACCAAGTGATGTGTATATAGGACTCACATATATACATTTACATTAACATTTGGTTAGCTTCCGCCCGAATTGTTCATTCTGACGAAGGTCAAGCTTTTCACTCCACCTTAGACCTACAGTTTAACGTGGAATCCGAACCACGCCCCATCAGCAGCCCAGCGTCTTAACTACGAGGCCACCTAGGGTACCCATTTATCTACCAACCACTTTTTTTTTTTTTTTATTGTGTGGAAGGATGAACAGTTGGGTTTTGCTGCGCGCCGGCTGCCGCTGGGTCTCGAACCCGGGGCCGATGGATTTGTATAATTCCTTTGAAAGAAGTTCATCCAAACTTAATCGATGTATCTTCTGGAAAAGCTGCACGTGTTCACACTCATGCACAAAAATAACTTAACTGTTATATATATATATATATATATATAATATATATATATAATATATATATATATATCAACCTTTCAAATGTTCCGTGCGATGATTCCTCATTTCACGAAGGTCAAGCTTGTCGCCCCCCTTACAATATATATACAGGGTTATTTAAAATGATTCATCCGATTTCAACTGAGAATACTTCCATACCTATCAATCGTGCATCAACTGGGCATACACCACATGAAAGAGGAAATCTCTGAGTTTTACAAGACGAGAGGGCTCCAAAGTCACGCCGTGGCCTAGCCTAGCAACAAACAGTCAGTGTGAAAATGGCGTCCGCACAGCAGAAGGCATTTTGTGTTGCAGTTTTCGAGCTGTAAATCGGTAGTCACAGTGCAGCGTGAGTTTCGTCGACGTTACAGAACAGATGGGGATACGTTAAGGATACTGTGTACGTGCCACCGTTGCCCACATCTTTGGGTGAGCTCCGAACTCGCATTGTTACTGCCGTAGAGTCAGTGACAACGGACATGCTGGAGCGAGTATGGGAGGAATTCGACTATCGTGTCGACGTTGCTCGTGTAACTAGGGAAAGTCACATAGAGCATTTATGAGGTGAGAGAAAATTTGACAGTTTTTCTTTTGGTTGATGTATCACAAATCACTCTGTATTTGTAACATTAAAAAATATTCTCATTTGAAATCAGGTGAATCATTTTGAATAGCCCTGTACTATATATATATATATATATATATATATATATATATATATATATATATATATATATGTGTGTGTGTGTGTGTGTGTGTGTGTGTGTATATGCCTTTCGTTCCACTGTGAAAATAGATTTTCTTGATCTTAGATTTTTGTGTCTTAGTCTGAAAACAGTGTAATTCTCTAATTCTCTAAAATCTCTCCTTAGAAACACTGGAAGTCTTTCTAGTTCCACGGTGAATTAGCGCCGAAAAATTCGGATGCATTCTAAATTCATATTACGATTCATATATATAATATATATATACACGCGTTAATAATAAATTTATAATATATATATATATATATATATATATATATATATATATATATATATATACACGCGTTAATAAATTCATATATATATATATATATATATATATATATATATATATTATATACTCTAATAATAATAATTTGCAACTTAATATTAAAATCTACGGATAAAAGTTGCACTATTTCAATACTGGGAAAACTATTTAATATCTGATAGTGATTAACTTCATATATCGTATTATGCATTAATCACTAAATGCAGAACACAATTTACAGTTTACTCTGCAATTAGGTTCAAACATAGAATAATACAGTATCTGTAAAGAGCAATAATAATAATAATAATAATGACTTTCATAGTTAATTATCATTATTAATGGCTAATACTATATATATGTATATAGTATATATATATAATAAACAAAGTATGTATAACTATATATAGTGCCTATTAAACCATAAAACGAGTAATGGGTAAAGAGGCAAAATATGTATAGAGTGAACGACACAGGGAAACGAAGGTTAAAGCTGATAAGCTCAAAAGATAGAACGGGGCGAGAAATTGAGCAGAGATAGCGAGATAGAAAGAGAGATAGAGCCACGATCGGGGCGGGAGGGACACCAGGCAGTTGGAGCAAGGGGGAGGGAGATACTAAAAGAAAGTAAGAGAGCCAGAAGAGAGCGGAAAAGAGGGTGAAGGGTTATTGGAATATTTATTTATCTATCTATCTCTCTCTCTCTCTCTCTCTCTCTAAATATATATATATATATATATATATATATATATATATATATATATATATATATATATATATGCGAGCATATAGAGAATACACTATATATTGTGTAGTAAGCGTAAATGTATATGAAGTAGATGTAACTTGTTTAATATAGTAAAAAGTAATGTCGTTATGAACGGCATTTTTACCTCAAACACAAAGTGACTTTCCAGCATTGAGCGTGAAAAATGGCAACATCCAAGATCTCTCTCGTGATTGGCTCTTTCTAGAGGCACCTTCGATCGTTTTAGTCTGGCACTGAGGCCAAAGAGTGGCACCCGGGAACGTCGCGTCATCAACTGGACTCGATCCTTGAATGTATGCGTACACTGTAGAGTTTAATTGACCCATACAGACCACCGATCTAAAAAAATTAATTGTTTCATTTGCTGAATCGATTGTGAAGCGATTTATTGGCAAAAAGAATCGTCTATTATAGAAGCCGTTGGAGCATCTTTACATTTTGGACCGATTTTGAACCAATTATATTTACAACAAAATATAATTTGTTCCAAATCGGTCTAGAAAAAAAACGGACCATTCGATTTACCAAGAAATCGTTTCAGAATCGTTTCAAATGGACCAATTAAATAATTTAATATCAGTGAACTTTGTGGCTCAGTTAAAATTTACAATATAGCTTTTTATACAAACACACTGATTACTAATCAGAGTGTGTGTGTGTGTGTAAGAAGCTATATTGTAAATTTTAATTTAGCCACAAAGATCACTGATATCATATTATTTAATTGGTCCATTTGAAACGATTCTGAAACGATTTCTTGGTAAATCGAATGATCCATTTTTTTTCTAGACCGATTTTGAACAAATTTTAGTATATTTTGTTGTGTGTATATATATATATATATATTATATATATATATATATATATATGTGTGTGTGTGTGTGTGTGTGTGTGTATATATATATATACTCGTAGTTACGATAGAAGTGTTCTTCAGGAATCTTATCCTCAATAGGAATATAAAGACAAGAGATACGACTCTCAACATTTATTGGCCAAACGTTTCGGTCCACTCAGGGGCCATCTTTAGTGACTAAATGAAAGCATCAAAACAAAGAAAATCAATAATATAACTAAAGAAACAAAAGTAAAAAAAATGTAAGATAAATATATTGTAAATAGTTATAAAACGTAATACAGTAAGCAAAATAGTTAAAAAATAGCTTAACAAAAATTATCTGGATTGTAAGACAATAAAACAATCAAAACTCAAACCCACTAAAAATAAAACAACAAAATAAACTAAAATTTAAAAGGACTAACCTGGATGGTAAGAGTTGCAAATGACAACTGGAGAGAAAGGAAAGGAGAAAGAACCTAAATTAGTGCGTTAGTTGCGTTGAAAAGGTGTTGGTTGGTTGATTATGAAGTATGTAATTTTATCGAGGAAAGGTCGTCGGCTTATTCTGGATTTAATTTCTTGATAAAGAGGGATTCTAAAATTTTGAAATCAAGCGAATTAGAAGCAGACGACAAAATCGTAAAGAAGTCCTGGGGGCACGGGTGGTCCACTGGTCATGGGTCTCTGAATTATGCCGAATAGCAGAGAATTCAGGAGTGGAAAGAGGGCGAGAAGTTCCACTCCTGAATCCCCTGCTATTCGGCATCATTCAGAGACCCATGACCAGTGGACCACCCGTGCCCCCAGGACTTCTTTACGATTTTGTCCTCTGCTTCTAATTCGCTTGATTTCAAAATTTTAGAATCCTTCTTTATCAAGAAATTAAATCCAGAATAAACCGACGACCTTTCCTCGATAAAATTACATACTTCATAATCAACCAACCAACACCTTTTCAACGCAACTAACGCACTAATTTAGGTTCTTTCTCTTCCTTTCTCTCCAGTTGTCATTTGCAACTCTTACCATCCAGGTTAGTCCTTTTAAATTTTAGTTTATTTTGTTGTTTTATTTTTAATGGGTTTGATTTTTTTATTGTTTTATTGTCTTACAATCCAGATAATTTTTTTTAAGCTATTTTTTAACTATTTTGCTTATTGTATTACAGTATATTTATCTTACTTTTTTTTACTTTTGTTTCTTTAGTTATATTATTGATTTTCTTTGTTTTGATGCTTTCATTTAGTCACTAAAGATGGGCCCCTGAGTGGACCGAAACGTTTGGCCAATAAATGTTGAGAGTCGTATCTCTTGTTTTTATATTCCTATTGAGAAGATATATATATATATATATATATATTATATATATATATATATAATATATATATATATATATACAGGGTGGGCCGAAAGTGTGGATCCATATGAAAATATTTATTTTAATACATAAATTACAACAAATGGTAAATACTTAAAATGAATATCAACTTTAACTCGTAAATGCGTATCCGTGATACTGTACAGTGGTTCGTACTCCAGTATAAACAACAAATTATAACAAATGCTCAAATTGGCGGCCTCTGACATCGAGACACTTAGGGATGGAATTTATGATTTTTAATAATTCTTCGAATTGACGTTCTCGAGATGCGTGTTTCATTTGATAACACTGGTATGCATCAATTTTGCTGTCAAGGGTTTTGTAAGTGATTCTTATAGAGTTTTTCCTGCTGATTTCGAATCTGCAATCCGGTTTTCTCAATCAGCTCAGGTTATCTGGCTATGGCCTCATAAGTAAAATAGAAGTTTTCGTGATTTTGTCAAAGCGGAATTGGAACAGTAACATCTATCATCACTTGTTTCACTTGTATAATATCTTTTTTTACTTTTCAGGCATAGAGATAAAATATTTCATGATGAATAGAGCGTGTAAAAATGATCCCAATAGATTCTGCTACATATGTGGGACGGTTACCATGCCAAATAACCAGTCCCAAATCACTAAATTTGTGAAGACAATGTATAGAGCATACTTTGGAATTAAGCTAGGGGACCAGGACAAAAATTTCGCCCCTCATATGTGCTGCAAGACGTGCATTGAAAATTTGAGAAGATGGAGCAAAGGCAGAGCGAAATCTTTGCCTTTTGGAATTCCCACGATTTGGAGAGAAGGAAAGGATCACGTGACAGATTGCTATTTCTGCATGACAAACCTCCAAGGTGGGCTTATAAATTTATTTTTCTTAAATATTTTGAAATCCTCGTATGAAACTTGACATAATATTCACCATAATGTAATATTCACCATATATAGCATAATATTCACCATAATGGTAATCATACATTTACATATACATATTGTTATAGAAAATACATTTACACATACATATTGTTATACAAGTTACATTTACATATACAATGATTGTATATTTTCTTTCTTTTTCATTCATATTGTCCCCGAAGGGACAATATGAATGAAAAGAAAGAAAATATACAGACTCCATCGACCTATTTCATATCTTACAGACCGCAGCCTTCCCTCACGAGCCGCCACTGTCTGAATGCTTCTTCTATTTCATATGCAAGTTTTATATCCATGTTTCTGTGTTTCTATTTTCAGGAGTTAACAAGAAGAATAAACACATTGTTGTATACCCTGACATTCCTTCTGCTATGAGACCTGTACCCCATGGTCCTGGAATTCCAATACCCGACCCACCTCAAACCCTGGACTTCGATGATTCTGATGATGAATCAATGACCAATGCCAATGACCAGTCCCAGTCGTATATACCTCAAAATACCGCTTCAAATGAGCCGAGGCCTCTCAACCAGGCCAAACTTAATGATCTTACCAGGGATTTAGGACTTTCCAAATTAGCTGCCGAGATCTTGGGCTCACGACTTCGAGAGGACAACTTGCTGGCTCCGGGAACAACATTCTCCTGGTATAGGAAATGAGAGGAAGAATTCCGCAAGTTTTTTGCAGTGCACGAAAATACCTCTTCCTTAGTGTACTGCTGCAATGTTGAGGGGCTAATCGAATCCTTGGGCCTGCCATATAACGCATCAGAATGGAGGCTATTTATAGACTCGTCTAAACGAAGTTTGGAAGCAGTACTTCTCAACATTGGGAATAGGGTTGCATCAGTCCCTGTAGCACATTCCGTACAACTTACTGAGAGCTACGATAACATGAAAATTTTACTGGATGCTCTCGTATACGACCAACATAACTAGAGGATCTGTGGAGATTTGAAGGTAATACTAATATCATAAGTAAACTATTGCTATTGACTATGTTGTTTTTCCAAAGGTTATTTGAGAGCGTAGAAGAACACTTAACTTCCCTACAGAAGTGATACAGTCCAATGCATAGATTTTTTTATCTGATAGAACAAATTCTCTAAATTCTTTAAATATTTTCATTTTTTTTTCAGATTGTGGCATTTGTATTGGGAATGCAAGGGGGATACACGAAATACCCATGTTTCCTCTGCAAATGGGATAGCCGAGCGGATGAGAAGCACTATGCACAGCGTGAATGGGCATCCAGAGAGAATTTTGAACCTGGGTCGCATAATGTCGTTTCAGTGCCCCTTGTACCACCAACAAAAGTTTTGCTCCCACCACTTCATATTAAGCTGGGCTTGATGAAAAATTTCATCAAATCAATGAATAAGGAGGGTTCAGCATTCCGATATCTCGAGAGTAAATTTCCTCATATATCTGATGCTAAACTAAATGCTGGGGTTTTTGATGGTCCTCAAATTCGAACTTTGATCAAGGATACTCAGTTCGAAAACGCAATAACTCCAACTGAGAAGAATGCCTGGCAGGCATTCAAATCAGTTGTCACTGATTTTCTTGGCAAGCGTAGAAGTCCAGAATAAGAGTCCGTTGTCGAAAACTTGATGGAAACTTTCAAAGCTCATGGGTCGCGCATGTCCATAAAAATGCACTTTTTGTGGTCCCACTTGGACTATTTTCCTGAAAATTGCGGGGATTATAGTGAGGAACAGGGTGAACGATTTCACCAAGATATCAAAATAATGGAAGAGAGGTACCAGGGAAACTGGGATATCAATATGCTGGCGGACTATTGCTGGTGTTTGAAGCGAGACGTGCCCGAAGAAAAACACAGACGGAAAGCCAAAAAAACTTAATTCCTTCCTCAATAAACTTTTTTCCATATTCATTGTATGAATAAAAGTATTTATTCACACAATGTTTTCATTTTTCACGAGTGTTCTTATAATATTACTCGTATCTACAGTGTTTAAGCTAAAAAAATCAATAAATTTGGGGATAAAATTGGACTTATAATAAATGGCCAATAGAGAAAAAACCTGACCTGATTGAGGAAAACCAATGTCATTTTCGAATTCAGCATGGTCGAATTATATAATATGAGTTGAAAAAACCGTCACAGCAGACAAAAGATTTCATATGCATACCAGTGTAATCTTCTTGTTGACTTTACTGGACTATTCGTTAAAGTTTCACATACCATTGCAGAGGTATTTTCATCAGTTGCAGTTTTTGGACGACCAGAACGCCGTCGATCATGTACACTTCCTGTTTCTTTGAAACGTTTAAACAACTTGCCAACAGTCGCATGTGTTACTGGATGCTTATCAGGATGATTTCTATTGAATTCGGTAGCAACTTCTCTGTGTGTAGCGCCCTGTCTTGCGTACATGAGCACAAGTTCTACCCGGTCTTCTGTTGTTAGATTCGAAGCCATTTCTGGGCTGAAATAAAAAAAGTATTTGAGTATTTATACTGGAGTACGAACTACTGTACAGTATCACGGATACGCATTTACGAGTTAAAGTTGATATTCATTTTAAGTATTTACCATTTGTTGTAATTTATGTATTAAAATAAATATTTTCCTATGGATCCAGACTTTCGGCACACCCTGTATATACCGGGTGGTCCATAATTAAGGAACCATTGGAATAATTGTATTTTTTTTAAATAATTATTGTACTTTCTAATGTTTTTTTCTTTATTTTCTTTTTGATGAAAAAAATCGAGTGGATTGATATCTGGTGACTTGGGTAGCCATTCGATACGACCTCTTCGGCCAATCCATCTGTTGGGGAACGTTTTATCATGGTGTTTGCGAACTTGCATGGCAAAATGAGGAGGTGCACCGTCTTGCTGAAAAAACATGCCACGCCGTTTGTTTATCGGTGTCATTCAGGTAATCCATCAAAAAGAAAATAAAGAAAAAAACATTATTAGAAAGTACAAGAATTATTAGAAAAAATACAATTATTCCTATGGTTCCTGAATTATGGGCCACCCGGTACTATATATTGGCTCGTAATAGCGCAGTCGCTTTATTTATACTAATCAGTGATTAGTATAAATACAGCGACTTCACTATCACGAGCCAATGTACCACTTAATGTATCACTTAAAAGACATTTTAACTTGAATTCCTGTAAAATAAAACTACTTGTAATTTTAACTTTCTAACTAACGTTTCCTTTCGCCCTTGAAACCGGCTACGTCGTGGTCGCGTCGCAACACCGCTTCCGTTACATCAGCGAGGTTAAGCGACTTTGAGTCTCATCAGCAGCAGTTCGATCGGGAACCGTCCTCAGCGTTTACGTGATATAGGGACACGAAGATGGTTCTGATCTCGCGTAAAACCGTAGGTCTCCTCTGTCACGTAACCTTTCCCGTCACCAAAAGGAGATTATAGACAACTCCAAACTGAAATAACGAATAAGATGAAGTTTGCCCTTATTTAAAACACCAATTTAATCTCTCTATTTCCTTATTTTAAACTTAAGAAATTTTTGAAAGTAAGACCGTTGTCGTACAAGTTTATATGATGGCTTTTATTATATTATCTTATTATTATTAATATATATATATATATATATATATATATATGTGTGTGTGTGTGTGTGTGTGTGTGTGTGTGTGTGTGTGTGTGTCCTATACATCGGTTGTTTATCATAAATATGTTAATACACGGGAGCAAGAAGTGTAGTAGTACTAGTAGTAGTAATAATAGTAAGTGAATTGGCAAAGGAGTGTTTTGATTATTCACAGACCTTATTTGAACTTTTAATCCATTCAAAGATAAATACTCGTATGCAGAAAACATATTTTGAAATATGAAATTTAAAATAGACTTGAAGGATCCTCGCATCGCCAAAACTGATATATTGTAAATGGATTTTATCGTATCAAGAAGTTATTTTAGTTAAGATGACCAAAGTACACTTAAACCCTCAAAACAGTGATATGAAAAGTACGCTGTAAAGTTGTTTCATAAATACAGACCACCGTTTCTAAAAATTTAGAATTTATTCCATTTGACTGAATATTGAAGGATTTTGAATCAATTTCCCTCTGTAATATCGATATAATTGGTTCAAAATTGGTCAAGAAAGAAAAGTTGTTCCAATACGAACATCGTTTTCTTCGTAAAACGATGGACCATCATAGAAGTGTTGGAACAACTTTCCTTTCTAGACCGATTTCGAACCACTTATATCGACATTACAAAATAAAAATGATCCAGAATCGTTCAATATTCGGTTGAAACGGAACACTTAATTTTAGAAACGGTGGTCTGTATTTTACAGTGTACCCAAACGATGTATAAAGTAATTTTAGCCATCTTTGGGTCAAAGCTTATTTGACAATTTTGCTGAAAAACAATTAACTTCTTTCGGGTAATTTTTTTTTATATATAGGGCCCCTATATATATATATATATATATATATATATATATATATATATATATATATATATGTGTGTGTGTGTGTGCAAAGTAACTACAGAATTCTAACACTTAAAGAATCTGTCCCAATTTCAAATCCACCTTCAAACTAGAGCCGTGGAATTAATTTCAGATTTAGTACAATTCCAGAATGGGAATCACCCAGCTATGATCTTATCTATTTATCTATCCATCTCTCTCTCTCTCTCTCTCTCTCTCTCTCTCTCTCTCTCTCTCTATAATATATATATATATATATATATATATATAGGGTGAGTCACGATGAAATGTCATAACTTCGAGGTCATTTCCAGTCAAAAACTTCACATGAACATAGATCCGATTCTTAACGGTTCTGGAGCTATGAATGTTTGAATGTTTAAAAATAAGAATAAGCGAATAAATAGCTGCTAAAGTTTTTATTCATGAATTTACAATAACTGTTCAAAATGACTACCCTCGGACTCAATACACATCGCGGCTCGTCTGTGAATTGGCGTGTAGCTCTCATTAGTTCATTACGATTGTCCTTTATGAGGGCTGCAGCATCCAAAATGCGACGGAGCAATGCATCTCGTGTTTCCACTTTTCTCTGGTACACCAGCTCTTTCATGCGCATCAACAGATAAAAATCTAGATTGTGCCTCGGTAGTGTAGTGGTTAGCGTCGCTGACTACGAATCCATCGGCCCCGGGTTCGAGATCCGGTGACGGCAGGCGGCGCGCAGCAAAACCCAGCTGTTCATCCTTCCATACAATAAAGAAAGTGGTTGGTAGATAAATGGGTACCCTGGGTGGTCTAGTGGTTAAGATGCTGGTTCGGATTCCACGTTAAACTGTAGGTCTAAGTTGGAGTGAAAAGCTTGACCTTTGTCAGAATGAACAATTCAGGCGGAAGCAAATAAAAGGTTAACTAAAGGTTAGGTCCGGAGACCTGGGTGGCCAATTTTGTGCACCACCACGACCGATCCATCAACCAAGGAAGCGATCAGCGAGATGCGTTCTCACTGCACGGCTAAAATAGGAGGAGCTCCGTCTTGTTGGAAGTACTGTACATACACAATCGTGTTGCCAAAGGTACATCTTCTAACAGTGGTGGAAGTTCGTCTTGCAGAAATCGTAGATAAATGTCACCTGTAAGACCACCTTCGAAGATAAACGGATCAATCAGCTGACCGTAGAGAATACCACACCACACATTGACACTGAACCGATGTTGAAAATTACTTTCCACAATGGCATGAGGATTCATTTCTGACCACACATGTGAATTGCGAGTGTTGTTGACACCGTCACGGGTAAATTGAGCCTCATCACAGAACAAAATGTATCGATGCAATTGTTGACCGGCATTGAGCCAATTACAAAATTCCTTCGTTTAACGTTCTACATACTCTCGTTTGAGGAACTCTAAGACGTGTGGAAATCCTTCGCGTACTAACATGAGGACTCCGCTGTACCATCTGAATAATGGTTTCTTGTTCAGCCACATCTTGTTGTGCCGGACGCTCAGATAAAACAGTAACGCTAGGAAATGAATCGCTCTCTCGCAATCTCCAGAAAACGTTGCTCAACACTCGTCGATTCGAATTCTTCGATTTGGAAAACGTCGCTGGTATTCAGCGACAGCAGCAGTAGTAGTTTCATCACAAAATCTATCAACAACACCATATCGTCATATTTGACATTTGAAAACGTAAAAGGTATACTGAACGCACAAAACATCACCTGCACGCTGTGAAACACAACACTCTACTGCGTAGTTAGTTTGGCATGCTTGAAATGCAAACATCCATTGCTCCATAACCGTTAAGAATCGGACCTATGTTCATATGAAATTTTTGACTGGAAACGACCTCAGCTATAAGCTCCCGAAGTTATGACATTTCGTCGTGACTCACCTGTATATATAGGGAGTATATATATATATATTATATATATATAATATATATATATATATATATAATATATATATATATATATACTCTCCTCTGCTGTTTAATATATACTCGTATAGTGATGGATTAATTGCGCCTCTTAATGAGGCAAGAGTGGGATGCTGTATAGATGATATGAGGATAAATAACTTGGTTTATGCCGATGATATGGTGTTAATAAGCCCTTCCGTAAACGGCTGGATCATCCTATAAAATTTGTGAATCCTCTTCACAGAACCATGACATTAATTTTAATGTTAATAAAACTAAGGCTATGTAATTCCGTCCTAAAATCTCAAACCAAATAGCTAATATTATTTTCAAAATGAGGGACGAGCCAATAGAGCAAGTACAAGAATTTAAGTATCTGGGTCAAACTATTACCAGCTCCTTGAGTGACGACTCAAACAAACTGTAAGGAAACAACATCGAAGTTACTTTACTAAGGCAAACATGATTTTAAGGAACTCAAATTCTGTACAAGCGAAGCTAAAGACGCTCTTTTTCGTACTTTCTGCACTAATATGTATGGGCAGAAACTCTCAGTTAATTATAGAAAAAACTTCAGCGGAACCCTCAATTTGCTTTATAACAGATCCTATAGACTGCTGCATAAGTTACCTCCCAGATGCTCAACCTCTCAAATGTTCGCCAACCGCAACGTTCCGAACTTCCCTGAGGTAAAAAGACGCGCTCATTACAGTCTAAAGCGAAGAATAAAAAACTCCGACAATTCAATTGTTCAAGTTGTTTATCATTCCCGCTTTACGTCTTCCATCCAGACTGTGGATCTTTTGGTATGAAAGTGTTTGTCTATAGTTGCAGTGAAGTCCCGCAGTAACCATTCCATTACACGTACTTTTTATTTTTATGAAATTATTATTAATAATTCTATTATTTATCGTTTCTTTACATTTATTATTGTTATTTCTTTATTACGTTTGTCTTTTTTTGTTTTTGTTTTTTAAATTTATCGTTTAATTAGTCGTATCGTTCATTACGTTGATGGATACTATACCTTTTTATTTTATGGGATCTGTCTCCTGCCCATAAACATTATTATTGTTATTATTATTATCATTATCTTTATTATTACCAAACATATGTTGGTAGTGTCGTTTTTATTTTTATTTCCATTTTTTCCTTTTTATAGTCTTAACTTTGGATAGTTTTTATTATTACTTGTTTCAGTTTACGTCTCTTAATTTTATTTCTCTTTTAGTGAAAATTTTTAGTTTTTTAAATTTATCATTGTTTCATTTATCTTATCGTTTATTACCTTCAACAATATTGTGCTATTTTATGGAATTTATATCCTGCCAATAAAGCTTATCATTATCATATATATATATATGCTAAGTTCCTTTGCAGTTGTGTGTATGTAAAGGAACTTGTGATTTTGCACTAATGACGCGAATAGAAAGACGTCAGACCTCCCCTTTACATATTGCAACAAAGTTTGAGCATCTTGCAAAACTTCCTGATTAAATTTGTAAGTCGAAATCACGAGTTCAAAAAGAGAAATTCATTTCCAAAAAAAGTTTAAAATTTTTTTTTTTTTTTTTTTTAAATTTCTAAATGAAATTGATGTTGATTTTTTTTGCTATGAGATGTGTGTGTGTGTGTGTGTGTGTGTGTGTGTGTGTGTGTGTGTGTTTAGTTAATGTATTTGATGTTGTATTTTAATTTAAAAAGTTGTTAAACGGCTTTGTTATTTTTATTCGTATTATTTTAATATTAATGTATATTATTTAATTTAATATCAATTAATATATTAATATTCTTAATATTTTGACACACACACACACACACACATACACACACACACATAGGGGCCTATATATACAGGATAGTTAAAGTATTTGTTAACCACTCCAAATGGTTTAATTGAACCACGAGATGCTCGCTATACTGTAAAGTTGTTCCAGACAGACCACCGATATTAAACATTTCCTAATTATTCCATTTGGAACTAATTCTTTGTAAAACGAATGGTCCATCTTTCCTTTCTGGACCGATGTTGAACCAATTGTATTTTCAACGGTGATGTAAGTGGTTCAAAATCGGTCTAGAAAAGAGATTATGGAACATTCGTTTTACGAAGAAATGGAACAATTACAGTTGAAAAATGCGTTCTGTATGGAACAACTTTATTTTTACAGTGTAACTTTGACTATGTTTATTTTGGTGGTACCAAACTTTAGTGGCTTACTTTAACCATTTGTACTTAGATGTCAAATATTTGGTTGTTCCAAATGTAATTATTTTTTTCACCTTGATTTAACGTGCCATGAAGAAATTGCAGTGCACAATTAGGACGAAACGTTGCTCTCTCATTGTTATGAAAGATTCTTCTTGTCTATACCATCTCTATTATGAACAGTATGAACGGTGAACAAACTGTTAATCCATTTCCCGTCATATATTTTCCTTGAAATCAAACAAGCAAGCAAACAACGGTCAATCTGCGATTGTTCTGAAGTGTATAAACTCATCTATGCGGTTGTATAGGATTTTTTTCTAAGTAGAACTCGATGCAGGTTTCATGTGATGTCACGAAACGTTTTATGTAATCCTTTTATTAAATATTTCATTTGGCTTCTTTTTTTTCACTTTATTTATTTTTAGGTCGAATTTTGGATTCTCTCTCTCTCTCTCTCTCTCTCTCTCTCTCTCTCTCTCTCTCTCCTTTCTTTCTTTCTCTCTCTATCTATCTATCTGTCTATCTATCTCCTTTCTTTCTTTCTCTCTCTATCTATCTATTTGTCTATCTATCTCCTTTCCTTCTCTCTCTCCTTCTCTCTCCTCCCTTCCTGCGCCTCATTTCCTAGCGAGCCATCCTGCATTGTTCTGTGCGACCGCCATCACCAAACCCATTCGTCTTTCCTTATCTACCCACTTCCTCGGGGGGGCGCAGACCCCTAAGGGAGCTATAGGGGCCGAGGGTGTTCTTTTTTTCATTTTTTCTTCTCTCTTCTCGAGAAAGCCAAGAGGGGGCGGGGTTGGATGGTTGTCAGGGGAATAAGGGTCAGCTTTATTCTCAAAATTCCCCAAAACTTTAGAAAAATTTCCTAAAATTCCCGAAAATTCCCATTCCTTTGGGAATTTCGGATTGGAAGAGAAAGGGAATACAGAAGGATTCGACTCAAATTTATGGACTTTTTTTTTCGGACGGGGAATGAGGGAATAGAAATAGGGGGGGGGGACTCCATTTTTCATCTTTTTTTTATTTTAAATTATAGTTTGAAGAATGTTTGAATGAGTTTTCAACATCGTGATTCAAATGAAAATGGAGCGATATATATATATATATATATATATATATATATGGAGAGAGAGAGAGCGCAAGTATAATTCATAATTTAAATATAAAGAAACATTCATGAAACACAAAGCGTTTTCATTAACCTTTTCTTACGTAATAGACCTTAATAGATACAGTCATTACGAGAGGTAAAAATCTTATTCCAGCATTTAACAGCAGAAAAAAAATGAATACTTCTCATTAAGCGAAGTCAACTCTACAGTAAAAAACCACTTATTTACCTTCAAAAATACGCTATATATATATATATATATGTGTGTGTGTGTGTGTGTGTGTGTGTATATATAATTTTGATATATTACATATGAACAAACTGCGCAAAAATCATCGTTTTTAATATTTTATTTTATATTTTTTTTATTTTTTAATATTTTTTTTTTATACTTTTATAATGTTATCTTTTATTTTCCTTTTTTTTATTATTATTATTTCTTTTTTCTAAATATTTTTTCTTTAAAAATCGTGGTGCCATTTCCTTACGACAAATCAAGGGAACAGATGAATACAGACGTAACCCACACTTGGGTCAGATATATCGTTTATATCTTCCTATATATACAAATTATATAGGATATCGTTTTTTATATATATATATATATATATATATATATATATATTATATATATTATATATTATGTATTATCATTATGTAAGTCATATATAGCTCTGTGCTGAAACATACATATCTTTCGTTTATACAGTATATATATATATATATATATATATATATATATATATATATATATATATATATGCACAGTATATGTAACTTTTATAATGGCTTAAGAAAGTGAGTGAGGAAGTGGGGATAAGTCCCCGCTTCGAATGCGGAGGTTAAATGAATAGAGTTAGTTTTAATTTTTCTTTTTTTTTGTTCAATTTCGCACAATATATTATTTCTGAATGCATCTGACCTCTTCACTCTATAGCTTTCATCCGCCAAAAACCTTCGTATAAGCCTGTTATATATATATATATATATATATATATATAAAGTATACGATGTATGTTTCACAAGTTGGTTGGTGAAAATGTTGGTTACGCCTTTGGTGCCTCCAAGAACCCTCCGTTATGATAAGGTGTTGCAGAACTCATTTCCTTTAGGCTGAAATGAGGAAATAAAGTCATATTTCAAACCTGTAATATCATATCTAACACTGGGAGCTGTCCTTAAAGAGAAATATAAGAGTATACGAGGTGAGCTACTGCCGTTTTATATATATTATATATATATATATATATATACACACCAGTGTAAATATGTAAAATGTATTTGAAATTTAAAGTAAATTACTATATTTAAAACACTTAAAATGATTTTTATCGCCCTATTAAACATTTGTGTGTGATGAGAGAGAGAGATTGAGAGAGAGAAAAGAGAGAGAGAGAGAGAGAGAGAGAGAGAGAGAGAGAAATAATTTTGTAATTTACTTATATATTTTATCAGTTAAAATAAACAAGACATTTTAAAGGAAACGTCTCTTTCAAAACATTTCTCTGATCTTTGATGTAAAACGGAGTTATTTGCCTTCTTTTTAAATATATATATATATATATATATATATATATATATATAGAATATATATTATATTATATATATATATATATATATATATTCTTGATAAGAATTTATATACATTACATTAAGTTGTATATAATTCGTAAATTAAAACATCCCCAAATAAAAATAGGGAATAAGAAAATTAATATTTTATACATCCACTTTTGATGCTATTATTTAATAATCGCCATCTTGTTAAAGGTCTCTTGTGTAAAATACGAAATTTATTATCAGTATAATTAAAGATGGAAGATTATCAACATCCTTCGAGTTTGAATGTCAATTTTTTGTTACGTTTTCATATCATTTTATACGTTCTTATTTATTTTTTATAATATACTGTGTGTATATATATTTTATGAAAAAATTGTGAAAGTAGACCTTTCCTTCTCCCAAGAGTGCAGGATTGAAGTCCATAGAGGAAGCAACCCATTCAATCTCCCTTATCTTTTTCTCTGATGTAGCTACAATATTTCATTTCTCCTTAAGTCAAAGTCTAAAGCTTCTCCCTTTTCCATCCAACTTTCTGCGTAGTCTGGAAAGAGCTGATTTATGGTGGTAAACGTCCGTGGGGTTACGCCCATAACTCAAATATCGTTTATTTCTCCAAAGCATATAAGCCCTAGGTTCAGAAGCTTCCAAAAATGAATATTCGTATTTCGCTATGTGATAAACGCATCGGGACTGTCATATTCCTTTGTGTCGACGCGTGGCTGACTTCACTTTGCTCAGAGTTTTCAAATTTGAATTTTTCTATGCTTTTCGTACAATATCATATAATTTCGTCCTATCCCGCGCCGAAATTTCAACGTTCTTTGGCGTTTTTGCCAGTCTGAATTACGACGAATGCTCTAAGAGTATGAATGAAACAAAAGGAGAATATCTAGTTTGTTACGCGTAATCTTGATAAGGTCGCCATGATGCTTCATTTTTTGGCGCGAACTTGATCATATAAACATCCAAGATGGCTGCCTTATGACTTACGTCTTAAAGAAACGGACTAAAAATTCTGACATCAATTTATTTTGTTTTATTTATTTCAAGACTTCTTTTTGAAAAATTTGAAATCGTGAGGAACTGTTTCATTTGTAACAAGTTTATGTGGAAGTAAGTTTATAAAATATAACTCTCAAATTACTCCAAAAACAACGTTATACATCCGTTCTATTAAAATTCTTTTTGAAATACCCATATCGGAGAGATCTGAAATTTGAAATATTTTAATGAAATGGGAACGAAATATGAAAGAAAAATTTTGATAGGTGGAAATATTTCATTTCACAAAATATGAAAAAAGAACGCATTCACCTCTAAGAGGATCAGCAGTTAACATCATTTTTTTTTTTTTTTATGGCTGTACTTAATTAATTAACTAAATATTCATACATACATAGAAATATTCACCAATTAAGGTAACACGATGTTTATAGTACTGCATTAAAATTAAGTGAAACACACACACACACACAAAATATATATTGCCTACTGTATCTGTTACACACAGAACGTGCACCGTCTGTTTGTAACATAAAAGTTTCGAAGGGGACCATCCTGATTTGTATCACACACACACACACATATATATAGAGTCTATATATATATACAGTATATATATATATATATATACAGGGCCTATCAGATGGGGGGGCTAGGAGGGCCATTTGGCCTGGGCCTCAAGCTTAAAAGGGGCCTCAAATTTAGAAACTTTCATGTTTGAATATAATGTTTTACAGTAAAAGTAATAATTGGGTTTAGCTATGGGCCCCAAAAGCTGGAAGTGGCCCGGGCCTCTCTGGACCTCTGAGAGGGCCTGTATATATATATATATATATATATATATATATATATATATATTGAGATCTGAGCGGAAAAATGAAGTAAACATTCTCTGTCAAATATAAAGTACTTGAAAGGTACATATAAAGTAGGTCGATAGTAGATAGAGAATAGGTGAAACGGTTGTTTTCTTGACAATCGATGTCCTCTAAAGCTAAGTTAAAAATACAGGAATTAAAGAAACCTTTGAGTGTACTCTCAGTGTACCTTCCGTCTACCAAGTGTACTTTTTACATACTTTATACCCAGATTACGTTTAGTCCTTTTTTCGCTCGGATCTAAGGTATACACACAGCGAACAGATTTTAGAGTATTTTCATTTTCTTTTTGCGAATTGTAACTACATTTAATAATATTCACGTGAAAATTGTGATTCTTTCATACATATATATATATATATATGTATAGAGGGTGAGTCAAAAGTCCGGAAACACAGGAACGATAGGAAACTTTTATTGCACAAAGACATGAGTTACAAGTAATGTTATAAGATGTGCTCTATATGTTCTCCTTTCACTCCCAGACATTTCTAGACTCTGTTTCCCCTCTCGACCTGGAATCTTTCCAGGACATCGGGCTGGATTGCAGCACAGGCTAACGTTAGTCCTATGTTTCCGGATTTTTGACTCACCCCCTGTGTGTGTGTGTGTGTGTGTGTATGTATTAAACATTCACAAAGACAAATAAAAAATGATTCTAAGGGCTTTCGTTTATTCCAACATTTCATGAAGGTGTTGATGAGGCGTTGGAATACAAGAAAGGTCTTTGAATCACCTTTATTTTTCCCTCGGGATACTAACATTTATTTATTTCATGTGTTTAATTGTAAAATTCATCGCATATAAATAAATGAAGTTTATCGAGCAAAGAACTATGAATTGAAGGAGAACTCTTTTTTTTGTAAGGTTTCCAGTGTATAACATCAATTTGAGGTGATGTTCCCTTTTTGGAAATAAATTAAGACATACTATCTCTCTATCATCAAATATTCCTCTCTTCGCTCGCTGACTTCGTGTCGTATTACTGACGCATATATAAACATAATAATTCAGAAAGAGTTCTTTCGTAAATATAATCCATTTATATTCCACTTTAACTTCAATAGTGATTATCTTAAATTTCAGGATAGCTCTACGTACAATGTGCAACGAAAAGAAGCAAAAAAGCACGGATGATGAACTGTAACTCAAAATGGAAACTGTAAATTAATTTTACAAAAGTGATTTCAGTGAACGGCTTTATCAGTTCAACATTTGGTGTTTGCATGTTGTCATGCGGATGACCAAACATGAGTTCTGTATGCTTGCATGGACACCGGGGAAAGCACGCAAAGTCAATTGCATTTAAAGTGTTTTCAAAAGCGTTTTATTTGTTCTTTCTTTCCGTACGATTCATTGCAAGTTCCAATAATCTTAAATGCCGCATAATACGCGGCTATGAAGATAGACTCTGCTTAAAATCATTATTTCCCAATTGTTCATGAAACTTTCATCAAGTTTTTCAAAGTTCAGTCAAGGAACCTTTGATCGTTTGGGCTTAATTCAATCATTAATCTTTTGATGTATAGAAAGCACGCTTTATGCTGATTTTGTTCTGCCTATTGCCAGACAAATTTTGTCAGTCGTGTATAGGGGAGATTTATTCTACATGCAGCAAAGTGTTAAAGGACAATGGTTTGGAGATCAGGTCGAAAGCTACAATATATACACGATCTCTACAAAACCTGGGGGTTCAAATATAAAACTTTTCCGACTCAATCATCATCAAATATATATATATATATATATATATATATATATATATATATATATATATATATATATATATATATATATATATATATATATATATATATATATAAAGGATGAACATTACATCGTATATATATATATAGATTATTCAATTGACTTGTTCTTTGGAAGACAATTGGGTCACAAAGTTCGGTCCTTCTACGGGTTCTGTCTGGTCGAACCGATAAAGCGTTCGGTCATTTTCTTGATGATCAGAGCTCATCTTACGGCAGAATGGTCTTCTCAATTCGCTCTTAATAATACTGGCTGGTTCGGGTTGCAAAGCGATTCGCTTTTGTCCTATGGAAGATATAATTCATTCATGAGAAAGTAATCATAGACTGAGTTAGTATTTGTATTTGGATAAACGGGAATTATGTTATATGTCTATGTAGATTATGCGCATAAATATACAGAGAATATAGACGACTTTCACGTTATATAATGATATAGGATTTAGTGTTTATATTATACTCGTATGCTCAAAGGTCCAACAGTTTCGAATTATATTTAGCGTTAATAAAACACACATATATATATATATATTTATGATACACACAGACCGTGCATGGAACAAGGAACTCTTCTGGGATAATTAAATCCACTATAGTCCGAATAAGTAATGGTAAATGACAAATACCATAGTTTTTCTTTTTCATGATGCAAGCCCGACGTGGGCAACGGGTCTCTCGCAAAGAGGTCCCATAAATATAGCTTCCCTCACCAGCTATCTGCAAAGCAGACAGGATCCAGCTTTGGGACATGGATCTAGGGTTTAAAGCAGCCTAGCCCCACTACATTTAGAACCTCAATATAAGTAAAAGACTCAGGGAACCATTCTGAGTTCATTCCCATCATGAAACGGACATGTTATGTGCCTTGAAAAGTGGACGCTCAATTCTGCCAGTTGAGGTTTAAGTTTTGGTTTTGGCTAAAAATATAATAGTTACCCCTTTTTCTTTGATATATTCAATCCGACGTGAATGCAACGAGTCTTTTACTTATATTGAGGTTCTAAATGTAGTGGGGCTAGGCTGCTTGAAACCCTAGATCCATGTCCCAAAGCTGGATCCTGTCTGCTTTGCAGATAGCCGGTGAGGGAAGCTATATTTATGGGACCTCTTTGCGAGAGACCCGTTGCCCACGTCGGGCTTGCATCATGAAAAAGAAAAACTATGGTATTTGTCATTTACCATTACTTATTCGGACTATAGTGGATTTAATTATCCCAGAAGAGTTCCTTGTTCCATGCACAGTCTGTGTGTATCATAAAAAACTCAGGGAACCATTCTGAGTTCATTCCCATATATATATATATACATAAATGCCCAAGTTGAGCGAGCATTTGTATAAATTTTCGTCCGTGACCATTTTACGTAGTAGGTCGTAGGTCGAATAAGTTATATATCATAGATTTTTAAAATTTTTAATCCCTTTCGCTCGTGTTAAAGTAGGAGTGGGGTGGGGGGGATCTGTAAAAAAAAGTTTAGAGAATGCGTCTTTTTAACTTATACAACGATTATTTTTTTCGAATTTCATCAGCGTCAGGATTTTAATTAAAAAACTCGAAGTCAAATAAATGATCCTTTATGCTTCCTCAGCCTTTACACAGTACACACCCTCTAATTTAGGTTAGGTTAGGTTGGGTTAAGTTAGGTTAACCTGAGTTACCCTAACCGAGCAGACCCGTAACTAGCTAATTTTGCGCCCGAGGCAAGATCATAAAATTGCGCCCCCCTATACTTGCGCCCCCCTATAAAATTGCGCCCCCCTATTCCTATAACACTACACGATCCTCTAAGTGGTAAATTTCTGTAGTGCATCATCGATACATTGTCCGCACAATAGTCTTTTTTTGGTAGGGATTTCTATTTACAGAAATTTTCACGATGATTAGTTGAATTTTCATGTTCTTTAATACAATTTAAATCTGTCCACTCATTAAATCCTGTTTTCTGCTTTGCAATATTCGGTTTGGAAAAGCGCTGATCGAATAATATGGATGGAAAACAGAAAATAAAGTACTGAAAAGTACTGAAAATTTATAGAAATGCGCCCTTTCCCTAATGGCATGACGTGCTTGGGATAGTAGATACATATTTTATATAGTTTTTCTGCACCCCTCAGCTTTGCGCAACCGAGGCAAGTGCCTCACTCGCCTCGCCCTTGTTACGGCACTGCTTAACCTAGCCTAAACCTAGCCTAACCTAGCCTAACCTAACCTCAAAAAAGTAGGTCGTACAAGAAAACAAAGTTGGAAACGGGTCAGTGGGTCACTTGGAAGTGAATTCAAGACGCGTCGAGGTAGGTCACGGGTCATGAGGTTGATCCGTCCGACCCGGGAGAGGGTCAAGGCTGGTCAATGCTGTGATGAGGTGGGGCACAAATTTCAAGTCGAATTTTAAAAATTCGCATTTTTTTTACGTGTTCATCACGGGTGGATTGGTAGTAATCGAAAAAGGCTGCTCCTCCTGTACATAGTGGAATAGCTAGATCTGTGTTCGTGATGCAGGCATGCAGCAGCCAGTCAGAGAGGCATTTCAGCGCATTCAACGCGAGTAATATCATACTCGTACGTCCACAGCGCGTACTACTGGTACCGGAAGCAGTAGAATCACTGTGCATCGCTTTAGAGTGTTACAAGAATTTCTAAATTACTTTTCACTGAAATAATCATTATATACCTTGGTTAAACTTGGTTTTGCTTCCGCCCGAATTGTTCATTCTGACGAAGGTCAAGCTTGTCACTCCACCTTAGACCTACAATTTAACGTGGAATCCGAACCACACCCAAGCAGCAGCCCAGCGTCTTAACCACCTGGCTACCAAGGGTATCCATTTAGCTACCAACCATTTTTTTTTATTGTGCGGAAGGATGAACAGCTGGGTTTTGCCGCGCGCCGCCTGCCGTTACCGGGTCTCGATCCCGGGGCCGATGGATTCGTAGTCAGCGATGCTAACCACTACACCAACAAGGTGTATCATTAGTTTTATGAAATAGACGCTCGTGTATCTGTGTTTTTGTGTATCAAAATAAAGATTTTGTATTTTGAAACAAAGTTTACATTCTGATCTATTTTCAAAAACGTTTTGTTGAATGTATTGTTTAAGTCAGCAGGTTTGCCGGGTCAGTGGGTCGTGGGTCAAGTGGGTCACGGGTCAGGTGCTGGACGGGTCACACGGGTCACGGGTCAAGGTTGGTGATCCGTTTCCATCTCTGCAAGAAAATCCGACTTATTTACACAGTCCATCCTAACTGTTAAAAAAGGTGGCTTACTATTGGCGCTAGTTGGGGATTTAGGTATATATATACACACACACTCGTATATATACACACTGTATATATATATATATATATATATATATATATACACTATTATGAATCATAAAAGTATGCTATACAAATAGAATTATTGATTCATTTACGTTTTTATACTACACTGCATGGTGAGTCTATATATTGTATACTGTATTTAAATAGGACTATGGGTACGCTATAACCACTGCAACGAGCCCAAACCTCATCAACGGCCATTATACACTGAAGGAATAAGTATTAACTAAATCTTTACTTCTCCATTTGTGCTTATACATAAAACATTTCAATTCGCATAATATAAGTAATCCTTTAACGCCCTTTCTTTATCTGTCTCTGCAAAACTTACTTCATTAATCATATTATGACTTAAATGACGTCAAGAATCGTCAAACGATTGCGTCAAACCGTGCGGTTCCATTGCGTCGTTTTGTGCAAATGTGTTTCAGATCGCTTCATTTTGACGTTCATTTCGTTCCGATGATTGACGACTGTTTTCGCTGGAGCAGTCTCATGTAAATGTGAGAATGGGAAAACGCGCCACGAGTTGGTGGCAGCGTTGGATTGGTGGCAGTGGGGGATTGGTGGCAGTGGTGGATTCGGGATATTTGGCAGGAATGGAGTGCTTGGGTTGAGGGAAAGAAGGTTGAGCAATCTGGATATAGAGATGAAAAATCTCTATACTTTCATGAGTGTATGGAACAAGAAAATTTCCATATAAGAGGAATGAAGAAAACATCTGTATAAGAACTCGCCAAAGAACAAGTATTCTATAAAAATGTAAGGACTCGGTAATATACACTCTAAAAATGGTGCTTAAGTTAAGTTTAAATACACTTTTAAACACATATTTTGTCTCCACCTTTTAAACAGGGTTAAAGTGACCTCAAATTTACTTCCAAACATGTTTATTAGCTTAACTTGTGTGCAATAATGTTACCATCGAAAAATATGAATGGCAAGTATAAGTTTTAAGAAGAAATTTTGGAGCTATTGAAGAATAGGGACCCCAGCCTTCTTTAGTTAGGCTTATAGGCTAACTAACGAAAATATCAATACCTAACCTAACCAATCGTTAGGTTAACTGTACGCCCTTGACGATTGGTTAGGTTAGGTCATGATATTTTCGTTAGTTAGCCTTATAAAGCTAATTAAAGAAGGCTGGGGGTCCATATTCTTCAATAGCTCCGAAATTTTTTAGAAACAGTACAAAACAAAAAGTTACTTTAATAAATTTAACAATAGCGTATCAGACATTCCGCATTTATTGTTCATGTAATTAACTCTTAACATGCTATAGATGCTATTAATGCAACATCACATTCATATATACTGAAAGTAATCACTTTTGGATCACCTGAAGATCAGGGCCTCCAGCCTTCTTTAGTTAGCCTTATAAGGCTAACTAACGAAAATATCACGACCTAACCTAACCATTCGCTAGGTCAACTGTACGCCCTTGACGATTGGTTAGGTTAGGTGTTGTGACGGCAAATTTGTGTGCCGAAATCTCTTACTAAAATAGGAACGAAAATTTTAGTTTTAAGATTTTGTTGTTTAAATCGCTAAAAGAAGGTAGTTTAGATTATTGTTATTGAAGAATATCAATAGGTTTCTTGCTACAGGGCTAAAAAAAAAAAAATTCAAATTGTTTAAAATTCGTTCGATTTTTATTTTGTTTTCTCACGGTAATTGTATCACCCAGGTCAGCCTTGAGGTAAACATTTATGGCAGGGTCGAGGATCGGCCCTCGCTTCATTGAGAAGGGAAAACAAACTGGCCTGTTTCGAATGTAATATGGTTTGTTTTCTCTTGGTCGTGGTTAAGCTTTTGGAAACTGCCTTTGAATCCACTTGTTAAATTGGACCATAACGTTGGTCATAAATTTTGAGAAACCAAGTGGCTTCGAAGAGAGGACTTTATCTTAAGTTGATTTTTAAGGAAAAGGAGGAGCTTTCGTTTGAAGGGAATGTCAATGTCCAATCAAAGGACAGTGATTCTTGTAACACCCAGTGAGGAAAAAGAGAAGCTCCTTCTTTCCTTATATATGGATGAAAGCTTTCGTAGGGATGACTTTATGTAATGAAAATGTTTTTGATAGGTCATTCAGAATACTGAAAGGCGGAGTCCTTGAAATTTTAAGGTGTAACTTAGATTTCTAAGTTAGTTGTGGTTCCGTCCTCAAAAACTAAAGTGGCTTCTAAACAAATAAATCTTTAAACTCTGTGGCATGAAGGAAAATTTCTAAGTTGAGTTAAAACTGTCTCACGTTGTTCTAAAATCTGAATTTCCTTTGTTTATGCGAACTTGTTTGTAAGAGCTTTATTGTTAGCGACAGAAAAAGAACTTTCTGAAATTTCTTTTAATTTAGTTTTTGTTCACATTAAATGTTAACTTGTAAGTTTGCGGCATATTATGTTTCCGCAGGGAAGAGTAAATATCTTGTGGTGATCTTGGTTCCCGAGGAAACCCGGGAAGTTAGTGCATGACCATTCAGTTATGGTGAGAAGTAATCTAATTTATTTGACGGACTTTTTTTCCTGGAAAAATCTGCGGAACTCGCGCAGAACTGTTGACAGTAAATTTCCTAAATTTTGTAAGTAAACTACTTCTGTAAACTTCTTAGATTATGAAATTTGAATTTAGTGCTAGTTCTAGAGTTACACACAGATAAAAAACCCTCTGTATAATTGTTTTTTTGAGACTGGAATAATTGCAATAATTTTCTTTAAATTGACAATTCATTTTTGGAACAAGAATTTGTAACTGTACGTCTGTCGATTTCTTTTAAATTTTTGTCCTATTTTGAGCGAAATTAAGTAAACTTTATAAGAGGGAGTGTGTTTTTTTATGCTACCTTGCAATAGGCCTCTTGTAAGCTGAGGGAAAATTAACATTGAAAGTCGAAATTTAAAGTGGGCTTCAAGGAAGCCAAGAAAACTACGCGCATAAAATTGAAGGGCCATCCGAGTGGATAGGCAGAGTCATCCTGAAAGAAACGAACCCGCGCGTGCGAAATAAGTGTAACCGCGAAAAAGGAGTTGCACCACATAGGTCGTGATATTTTCGTTAGTTAGCCTTATAAAGCTAACTAACGAAGGTTGGGGGCCCTGATCTTCAGGTGATCCTCACTTTTAAATATATATTATTCAGTAACATAAAACACTAAGATAGAACCGTGTCATTAAAATACACTAGTTAAACTAATTAATTAAAAATTATTGTTAATTAGTTACTTTTACCAGTGCTTTTATCATTTCAAATTTAATCTCTTCGGATGTATCTTTTTTTCTTAATGTGAAACTGAAAATACTTTGTGATATTAGATAATGCATTATCATGTAGTACGAAATTCACCTGTTCTAAATTAATTTTTAATTAATTTCTGCGCACCTTTTCATGTAAACTATCATATTTCAGAACCAGCATGCATGCGCAGACAGAGCAGACTTCAAAAACTTTTTCGGCTACTTTTATTTCTAACAAAAACCAATACATACTTTTTGTTTACGTTTTTATCCAAGAAAAACTGACAATACGCTCTAATATTAAATTACTCATTATAATATATTGTAGAATGTTATCAATTTCTAATTATCTGCACATCTTTCTGTGTAAACTATCATATTATGTACACGTACATGAATGTGCAGATGGAACAGATTTTGAAGAAATTTATAATATATTTTCATACCGATTCAAAAAAATAACACAAATTCTTTGTTTAAGACAAAGAATATTAAACCATGTACACAGTGCATATTCAAGAATACTCTGATGCATCTTTTAAGTCCCTTCTTATTATGTCTTACGCCAAGTAGTCCAAACTTTCATAGGAGTCAGAAGTAAAACACATTATATCAATAATACATTTAACCGTTAAACATGTTCACACATGTTTTTAATTACATTTAAATATAAGCAAAAGCATCTAAACATGTTTACAGGAGATTGTAGACACCAATCGACCGGGAAAGTACTCATGGGGGGGGGGACATTAGGCAGGAGACAGGGAGTGCTGGCACTCCCGTTTTTCCTGTTATTGTCCTCCGTAGCTGATCTTTTTCCGTGTCTCATCTACCTTGTGAGCTGTCCAGTATGCTCCCGAACACACGCTTCTTCATTTATTCCTCACTACACATACACACATACACGTATCTTACACACTACACATTCTTTTCAAAATTAAAAGAAAAAGTATAGATTTTAACAGCCTCGACGACCTTGATTTCGACTCTCCTTTTTTTTCTGTCGCGGGTAATTTTTGCGGGCGTTTGCCCTTGGCCCCTCCTTTCTGCATAAAAAAAAATTACAATTCAATGTTTTATGAAATACGAAACATGAACCAAAGTCCTTTGGAACATACTTCAGGTGAAAGCACATTTCTTATTCTCAGGGCCGTTTCTAGCATTTTTGGGACCCTAAACAAGATTGTTTTGGGGGGGCCCCCAACCCCATTAGCTGATCATTTGCCAGATATACATCAAAACATCTGCCTTATATACGTGTAATGTGATATATATATATATATATATATATGTGTGTGTGTGTGTGTGTGTGTGTGTGTGTGTGTGTGTGTGAGAGAGAGATAGACATAAATAGGACAGAAAGCGAAATGGTTACTAACTTTTTTCATTTATTTGCATTGTCAAAAATGAAAATTTTCTTTGAAAGTTAGTGTTTCTTTTGTTGTAATTTTTAAACATAATTAACACTGCACACTTTGAACAAAAATATTTTTACATTTTTAAAAACATTTCACTCAATAAATACAAAGATTGTTTCGAATTCAATCCCTATCTTATTCTTCAGAAATTTTGCCTCCTACACTCTTAACATTAAATATAAAAAAATATAAATAAATTATAAATTAATATAATAAATAAATTATTAAATTATAAATAACTAAACATAAAGTGCGAAGGCTGATGGGGCACCCTAACTGCCGCGGAGCCCTAGGCAGTCGCCTATTTCGCCTATTGGAGGAAACGGCCCTGCAAGTTATTCTATAACGTTTAACCCGACTTGTTTAAAAATAAAAGTTTCAGGTTAAAAACATTTTTAACCTTAATTTAATGTAAACATGTCTTCAAATGATGTGCTTAATATCAAAACAATTTTTATCGTACATATTATGCAAAGGCCATACGCCAAGGACTAACAGGTGGCGCGAAATCAATTTTCGTTCTAGCATTTTAGGGAATACTTTTTTCTTTGTAGTGTTATGAACACCTAGGGCTGAATGTTTCCCCACTTAAGTTCCACAAAAATATTTCCAGCAGTTAATGAAAAATCCTTGGCAAAAGTTTAGTGGCACACCAAAAGAGTCAATTCAAACCAAACAGACTATTCTTCATACATTTCCAATTAAAAGAATGAACTCATTTACACTCTGTATCCAATTTATTTTTACTAAATTTATATTTGTTTAAAAGGAAAATAAGAACATCTCAGACAGACCTGTGGAACACACAATTTTTTATTTTCAACCACAACGAAAATGTCTAATAATCCTCGAATTAGTTTGCAGGTCTGGATAGTCCGTTAACATCCCATAGAATCATAAAATGTCTGCATGATTTCTATGTAAGTAGTAGTAGTACAAACATAAAAACACTGCAACATAAACGAAAAATAAATATCTAGATTAATTATATTTAGTTATTCTTATAAAATGCAATTCTTCCAGATTATGACTTCTTAACAAAAACCATTGAATTAGATAAAAATTATTAGTCTACATCACTGTCGTCATTCTCATGATCAAAAAGCTTAATTCCCTGGATAAGATTGTCACATTTTTGACACTGGCACGGATCTGTACAGTTTAATTTAGATGATCTACATGAACACCGTTTTGCCACACATTGGCCAGATTTGCAACCACAGTAAATTAGAAGTAGAACACTTTCTCGAGCAGGGTCCTTTATCATCCAGTATATATTAAGTTCACCGTCAATAAGCTGCCATCCTTTTCCTGATGGTGGAGGAACAGCAGAAATATTTTGGTGGAGAGCCCTTCTATGCACGGCTGCCTGGTAGTTGGCTCTCAGGCTGTGTTGAGTGAGGGCATCTTTTGTTGGTGGCAAGCTTTGTTCTGTGTACTTTGGGGAAGTGCAAAATATGTCGTACCTGGCATCATCAGCACTAGAAGCATCCTGCCCATAAAATCTGCAAATATATTTCTCCAAAACATTTAGCGTGCTCTCTGCTAACTCAAAACTATCACCTAAGTCACAAAAGGCTCGTATGAACTCATCACTCTCTGACGCCAATGTAAATGACTTTTTCTTTCCTTTACCATAGAAAGCGCTAACAGTATCACACCCTGTGAAACGTGAATACCAATTAAAGCTTTGCAGAATTTTGGTGACATAGTATGGGAGATTTCCTGAAGATTAACGATCCTTGTTTTGTTTTTAGTACCAGTCAAAAAGTAGGGTGATGACTTGATTGAGTGGATATGAGAAATAGCTAAGACAGCAACATCTATATTAAGACTTTTTATCTTGAAGTTTTGATGATTATCAGCAGCATGCTTGGCATGTAGGAGTAGCCTTGTGCCTGTCTCTTCGTGATCAGAGCACAATTCAAGAATATGACGCGCGATATTGACACCATCCTCTACATAAATGGCATGACACTCATGCTCACCAAACTTAGCAGGAATAGGCTTCAATGCTTGAATGGTTGCCGTCCCATCAATCAGTAATGCACCACCTGGAGGAACTGACAAAACTAAACATTCCGAGCTGCGACCTTCAAGAAGATGAAGGAGGGTAGATTTAGAAGTTTTAGAGTGGTCAATGGAAATGAGATTGTTCCAAGCGAGTAGGATAAAACTTCCCGTAGACTGATAGCTCTACTCTGACTAATGACCAGAAGACGAGCAAAGAAACTCCTATCGTTCCTTAGCATCATTTCATTCCCTGATGCGGTTGACTTTTTGATTTTCATCTGATCACAAAATGTTTTCAGTTTTAAACTTTTAATTGGTGAAAACATGTCCTTTTCACAGTCTATCAGTCTATCTGGATGACCAAAACGAATGTTGGATTGTGTGTACTCTCAGTCACTGTATGTGCTGAGTAATCATGAAGCATTGGTAATGAGGCATCAGATTGCAAATAACCTATTAGAGACCCAATCAAGTAATGTTCTAACATTTCATTAGCCTCATCTTCATATTTTGGCCTCTGGTCTTCCGGTAAAGACAGACAATCGTTTATGTGACTGAGGAAACTCTTATGTGGAGCGGAGTTTCTTCGGCGAAGGACTAATGACTTCATTTCCACTACGTGGTGATATATCTAAAAATATACACAGTAATCTATCATACTGAGGTATACCAGTTTTGGTAGGACATTTCTTAACAAATCACCAAGTGTCAGGTTTATCAGAACATTATGAGCCTTGCTGATTGCTCATGAATTTGAATTTGACTCTTTTTGACGCCATTCACCAACCATCATTACTCTCATGTCTTGCAAATATGTAGTTTTCTACACTGAAATAATCAGTCTTACCTTTATCAGTAGGCAATGTAGCAGGCAGCAGTATCTGTCCGTTTCCGTGCATAGGACAACTGTCGTTTGTCGGTGAAACGCTTGAAGCACGAGGGATCGTATCGTGGAAGAGAACTCAGATCTTCACACTGTCTCTCTAGCTGACCATGCATGGATTGAATGACGTTTGGTTCCCTCCCCTTCAACAAAAGCCATTCTTTCGCGATAGTCCTGAATGTGTTCCATCTCACTTTGCTTACATCACATAATTTTTCATGGCAGTCTGCTAAAACGTGCATGCAACAAGTAGAACATTACTTTTCCTACGATATTTAATGTCGATCCTCACTGTCATCCTCCATGATTCTTTACATTTCAGACCGATTCATTACCAGAAAAAATAATTTTTATTTGTTGTAAGAATTCAATTATTCAATGCTTTATTTAGTATTTATTTATTAGCAGTTCAACAAATTCCAGTAAACTTTGGGGGGGGAGGTATGTTCCCATCTGAAACATGGACAAAAAACAGATCAACGATAGTAGGTTGTTAATGTTTTTATCTGCCTAATCTACATAAATCAGTGAGGCGAAGAAATTTTGCTGGTGCTTAAACATATTAGGTGCAGATGTGTTTAATAAAACCGTACCAGCTCGGCAAAAGTGTACGAATCAATCACCAAACACGGGGTCAATTTTTTGAAATAACTGTTGAGAATTCGTTTGTGAAATTTTATTTGTAAATTGGTAATGTGATAATTTTCTGAAAAATTCAACAAATTTCTATACTCCCGAATGCTGGAGCAAAAATTGACGCTAGAAATTCTTGCGTGTGACCTAACAGTGTGTATACAATTTTACAGAAAATGAAAACACGATAAAAAGGAATTTCATGCACCTGTTAAATATTACAGGAATAGATTCACCGCATTGAAAGAGATTCCGGGAACTTTTTAAAAATGAAATATGAATTCCAGTAATATTCATAGGAAATTTTCTTTTTCAATAAAACTGAAAAAGATTTTAGATGAATGTCGATTAACTAGAAATGATATACAGTATATGTAAAAATGAACAATGAATAATTCTTATATTCATATATTCTTATATTCATTTTTGCATATTGAGTTCAAACTCACATGACGCTGACGCAAGTTCGGATAAATTTTTTTATTTTCTTTCCATTTTATTTTTGCTGAATAATTGATGAATTATTTCTTTTTAAATTACTTAAGTATTTTTTTTGGATTTAGCTTAATAATGTGATCTTGTTAAATTCTGCAATGTTCATTTTCTTTATACATTCTCTTTTCGTTGTAAAAGATGAAGTCATGTCTTGCTAAACACCTAATCTTAAATTTTAAGCATTTAATTTTGATTCAAATGCATGTTTAATTTGTTTAATTGTAATTCATAATGAAATGCATATTTCAATTTCCATTTTTAGTTAACTCGGCAGATCATGATAACATCAAATCTGTCAATATGCGGTTTAAAATAAAAATCTGGCTTCATCTTCAAATATCTTGTTTATCTGTCTAGACATTGTTACAGCTAAAATGTTTACCTTATCTTCAAATATTTTGCAAAATAATTGAGCTTATTGAGAATAAAAAACAAAACAGGTCAACATTAAATAATAATGATGTTACCAAAAATTCAGTATATAAAGTCAAACAATTTTTCAAATTATTATTCTGATTCTGATTCTGATCCTGATTGTATCTGATCTGACTTAGAAGCTGAGCTTTACCTGTAACATTTTAGCAGTAAACTACAGTAAGAGAATATCTTTGTCTTCTCCTTCGAGCCTTGTTCTCTTCAGATAACTTAGTTTTAAAATAGAGAAAGGTAATTTCCCGATACTCTACAAGAAGAATCGGGGAACCCTTAGAGAATTTAGCTTCACAGAATCCTCCGATCCCCTACAAGAAGAAATCGGAGAGTAGTATAAGAGAAACTACTGCAGTTCCCTATACGGTACCAGCTTCTCCAGAGTAACAAATCCTTTGCTGCCACCTAACCAGAACCCCCCGTCGACTTCGAACCGCCCAAGGCCATAGACAGATATAATTGTACATACTGTATATTGGGCTACGTCGTGGCCAATGTCATAACACCGCTTTCCGGAGATCAGCGAAGTTAAGCGACATTGGGTCTGGGTAGTAGTTGGATGGGAGGCCGTCCTCCGCGCCCAGATTATGTAGCGACCCGTGGATCTCACGTAAAGCTGTAGGTCCCCTCCGTCATATGACCTTAGATGTTGTGAAGGAGGTTAAACAAACCCAATTAAAAAAAATATACTCTACACATAAACATCTAAAAACTATTTATAGATCTTGTAACCAACAAGAAACAGAAGGAAATAAAATTATTTTTTTAATTTACACACACACACACATCTTCGCATAAGCGAGGTATCAAGATTTTTTAAATGCATGTCTAAAAAATTAATTAATCAAACCTAATTTAACTTAACCTAACCTTAGTGCCATCGAACCGAGAAGGGCGTGATAAAAAGGAAAATGTAGACACCAATCGACCAGGGAAGTACTCCGGGGGGCGGGGACGTTAGACAGAAGATAGGGAGTGCTGGAACTCCCGTTTCTCGTGTCACTGTCCTCTTTAGCTGATCTTTTTCCGTGTCTCATCTACCCTGTGAGCAGTCCAACATGCTCTCAAACACACTTCTCTCCTTATTCCTTACTACATATACATGCATCTTACACACAACATAATCTTTACAAAATTTAAAAAAAAATGGCTTCAACTTCAAGAGTCTCGGAGTCCCCTAAGGAGGGGACCATAAATGTCCCTACTTCTGGCTCCCCCGCTGCCAGCTACGTCGTGGCTACGTCGTGGCCAATGTCAAAACACCGCTTTCCGGAGATCAGCGAAGTTAAGCGACATTGGGTCTGGGTAGTAGTTGGATGGGAGGCCGTCCTCCGCGCCCAGATTATGTAGCGACCCGTGGTTCGGATCTCACGTAAAGCTGTAGGTCCCCTCCGTCATATGACCTTAGATGTTGTGAAGGAGGTTAAACAAACCCAATTAAAAAAAATATACTCTACACATAAACATCTAAAAACTATTTATAGATCTTGCAACCAACAAGAAACAGAAGGAAATAAAATTATTTTTTTAATTTACACACACACAGACATCTTCGCATAAGCGAGGTATCAAGATTTTTTAAATGCATGTCTAAAAAATTAATTAATCAAACCTAATTTAACTTAACCTAACCTTAGTGCCATCGAACCGAGAAGGGCGTGATAAAAAGGAAAATGTAGACACCAATCGACCAGGGAAGTACTCCGGGGGGCGGGGACGTTAGACAGAAGATAGGGAGTGCTGGAACTCCCGTTTCTCGTGTCACTGTCCTCTTTAGCTGATCTTTTTCCGTGTCTCATCTACCCTGTGAGCAGTCCAACATGCTCTCAAACACACTTCTCTCCTTATTCCTTACTACATATACATGCATCTTACACACAACATAATCTTTACAAAATTTATAAAAAAATGGCTTCAACTTCAAGAGTCTCGGAGTCCCCTAAGGAGGGGACCATAAATGTCCCCACTTCTGGCTCCCCCGCTGCCGATACTGGGAACGCAGACCCGGGCAGCGGAGTTAGATCTGCTACCGCCCATTCGAGATGTTCTGGGCCTCTGTCTGATTCACTTTTCTTAAACTTCTGCAACATTCGTGGCCTTTTCTCAAATTTTCACTCTGTTAAACACCACCTCTCCTCTTCTAAACCTCATCTTCTTTTCCTCACTGAAACTCAGGTGTCTGGGACGACTGACACTAACATCTTTTCTATACCCTCTTACTTTCTCTGTACTCAATTTCATTACAAAGGTGGATGTTGCGTATATGTACGCAATGACCTAACTTGTTCTCGTATTCCCGAACTCGAATCTTCCGAATTCTACACCCTCTGCCTACGATTTACATGCTAATCTCAAACTAAATACATCTGCGCTGTTTACCTTTCCCCTAATTCTACTGACTATCCAAAATTCTTTGATTACCTCACTTCCAAAGTGGAATACATTCTTTCCTGGTCTCCCTTTGTTGAGATCTCTATTTCAGGAGATTTCAATATTCACCACCACCTTTGGCTTTCCTCCCATTTCACTGACATCACTGGTGAACGACAACTTTTCTATCCTAAATGACCTGGAGAAAATTGTACAGCACCCTACTCGTATCTCCGATCGCCTTGGAGATAGGCCTAACATTCTGGATATATTTCTTACCTCTCATCCTTCTTCTTACTATGTGAAACTATCTTCTCCGTTGGGCTCCTCTGACCACAAACTTATATCTGTCTCCTGTCCTATCACTCCAATTCGGTCTTTGGATTCTCTCAAGGGGAGGCGCCTTTGGCACTTCGGCGCCGCTGATTGGGAGGCCCTTAGGCAGTACTTCTGTGATTTTTCATGAATGATTACTGCTTCCGTGGCCGGGGCCCTTCCGAGTATGCTGAGCGCATCACGGAAGTGATTCTCTCGGGCATGGAGGCGTACATTCCATATTCTATTCCTACTACTAGTGCAAAAAACCTTGGTTTAATTTTGTTTGTTCCAATGTTATCCGCAACAGAGAGGAAGCTTTCAGAAGGTACCATCGCTATCCAACTCCTGACTCTCACTCAGCTTATATTTCTGCCCGGAATCGTGCAAAATCTGTTCTTCGACTCGCCAAAAATTTCTTCATCCGACAAAAATGTGAAAATCTATCCAAATCTAATTCTTCTCGCTCTTTCTGGCATCTAGCTGAGAAACTTTTCAACAACTTTACTTCCTCTTCTTTCCCTCCAATTTTCCATCCAGACGGCTCAGTTGCTGTCTCTTCAACTGGCAAAGCTGAACTCTTTGCTCAAACATCCGCTTACAATACAACACTGGACGATTCCGGTGCTCTTCCTCCATCTCCTTCCCCTTCTGACTTTATGATGTCTGAAATTAGAATCTCATCTAAAGATGTCTTACCTGTCGAATCTGGGCTCAATTCTAGCCGGCGTACGGTCCTGATGGTGTTCCTCCTGTTATTCTTAAGAACTGTGCTTCTGTGCTGACACCCTGCCTAGGCAAACTCTTTCGTCTTTGTCTCTCATCTGGAACTTTTCCTTCCTGCTCAAAGTTCGCTTTGAATTAGCTTCTCCCAAAGAAGGGTAACCGCTCTCAACCTTCCAAATATCGTCCAACTGCTTTCATTTCTTGCCTTTCTAAAGTTTTTGAATCTACCCTCAATAGAAAGTCTTAAATACCTCTCTTCTCACAATCTTCTTTCAGGTCGTCAGTATAGGGACGCTCTACTGGCGATCTTCTTGCATATCTCGCTGACTCTTGGTCATCCTCCTTTCGGGATTTCCGTGAAACCTTTGCTATTGCGCCAGACATATCAAACGTTTTGATAGAGTCTGGCACAAATCTTTAATTTCCAAATTGCCCTAATTCAGTTTCTATCCTTCTATATGTTCCTTCATCTCTAATTTTCTTTCTGGCCGATCTATAGCTGCGGTTGTAGATAGCCACTGTTCTTCTCTTTAAGCTATTAACAGTGGTGTTCCTCAGGGTTCTGTCCTGTCACCAACTCTTTTCCTTTTATTTATTAATGATATTTTAATTCGCACTTCCTCTCCTACTTACTCCTATGCCGATGATTCCACTCTTCATTTCTTCACCCGCTTCCCAAAGCGTCGCTCACAGCAGTCACGTCATGATTCACGTAGTACGGCTAAAGGACACCTGACCTCTGATCTTTCTGCTATATCCGATTGGGGCAGAGAAAATATTGTGGCTTTTAATGCCTCAGAAACTCAGTTCCTCCATCTGTCTACTCGTCACAATCTTCCACACGACTATCCCCTCACCTTCAACAACACATGACTCAATTTCCCTCTTCTCTTAACATTCTTGGCGTTTCCTTTTCTCGTGATCTGTCCTGGAAAGATCACATATATTCTGTTTCTAAAGCAGCTTTTAAGAGGTTAGGTGTGCTGTACCACCTCCGCGGTTTCTTCACCCCTCCCCCCTCAGTTGCTGTCTCTGTAGAGGGGTCTTGTTCGTCCCTGTATGATGTATGCTTCTCATGTGTAGGGTGGCTCAATCCACACAGCCGTACTTGACCGGGTAGATTCAAAGGTTTTTCGTCTCATCAATTCCCCGCCTCTTACTGATTGCCTTCAATCTCTCTCTCTTCGCCACAATGTTGCCTCACTCTCTCTTTACTATCGCTATTATAACGGACATTGCTCTTCTGAACTCTCTAACTGCATGCCTCCTCCTCTAAGGAGAGCACGCAGTACCAGACTTTTTACTTTCTCATTCCTTTTCTGTTCAACTCTCTAACGCAAGGGTTAATTGGTATTTTTTAATCTTTCATCTACTCAACTGGTCAACTCTGCAACAATCTTCCTCAATCCATCTTTCCTCCTGTCTATGACCACCCATCTTTCAAACGCAGAGTGTCTAGGCATCTCGAAAATCTCCGACCTTGATTTTGGTAATCTTCTACTTCTATTGGGGCGGGGGTGGGGGTGGGGGGCTTTGCTGGCATTTGCCCTTGGCCCCTCCTTCCTGCATAAAAAAAAGTGTTTCGGACGCAAATGAGGGTTCGAACCGTGTTCTCTACTAAGTCATTAAATAGTGAGGTACTCGCTAATCTAGGCTAACCTAACCAAACTTTAACTAACATAATCTAGCGTAACTTAACCTAATATGAACGAGTATCTTTTTTTTTTCAGACAATAAAAATTTTTCTAGATTTTTTACATAAATTTTTTACTGTTCGGAGGTAGTGTTACATCACCAAAAAATTACCCAACTAAATCCGTGAATTATCACACGCCCGACCTCACTTATGCCCAGTTGCCTACACACACACACACACACACACACACACACACACACACACGTTTGGCTACCTTACGAAACATTTTACATTTTTTACGTTTGGATGGCGACATTAAACCTAATTTCAATAACCTACAGTAATTAACTTAACCCAACCGAACCTAACCAAGCGTAACCTAATCTAATTTAATGATATTTAATGATGGTCTGAAAATATGGCAACACCGCTAATGTTGTCACACGCATGTCTGTTGCGTCGTGATGAGTTCTGTGTATACTGTATATCCTAAAGATTGTCTTGATTTTGTAAGGTAGCTTAGAGCACACACATACACACACACACACACACACACACATACACACATATATATATATATACACACACACACAGTATATAACCTTGGTTTTTGCTTCCGCCCGAATTGTTCATTCTGACAAAGGTGAGGCTTGTCACTCCACCTCAGACGTACAGTTTAAAATGGGATCTAAACCACGCCGCACCAGCAGCCGAGCGTCTTAAGTCTTAACTACTAGGCTACACAGGGTACCCATTTATCGGATCATCTGAAGATCAGGGCCCCCAGCCTTCTTTAGTTAGCCTCATAAGGCTAACTAACGAAAATATCACGACTTAACCTAACCAATCGTCAAGGGCGTACAGTTGACCTAACAACTGGTTACGTTAAGTCGTGATATTTTCGTTAGTTAGCTTTATAAAGCTAACTAACGAAGGCTGGGGGCCCTGATCTTCAGTTGATCCCATTTATCTACCAACCACTTTCTTTATTGTGTAGAAGGATGAACAGCTGGGTTTTGCTGCGCGCCGCCTGCCGGGTCTTGAACCCGGGGGCGATGGATTCGTAGTCAGCGACGCTAACTACTACACCACTGAGGTGCATATATATATATATTAAAATTATTTCACGAAAGTAACACGTGAATAATATTTTTGATAAAAATAACCAAGAAGGAAAATAAAAGCACTATTTCATGTTTTATTTTCCTTCGTGGTTATTTTCATCATATACAGGGTGTTTCATAACATGTGGAACGCACTTTCAGGATGGCTTCAGGACCTGAAAACAATGAAAAAAGTTTATATAAATACAGTATATGCTCGAAATCGCTTTGTTTCCGAGTTACAGCCCGTCATGTGTTACAGCAAGTATCCACCTTACCTTTAAAGGAAGTACTCAAAATGACCGCCTTGCGCTTGAATACACGCCTGAACACGCCTTGTCATAGACTGCCTGACGCATTCAAACATTTCAGGTATTGCTCGGATTTTCTGCCATCCTTGTTCTACACGTTGGCGAAGCATTTCAACGTTGTCAATGGGTGTCACGTAAACGATGGATTTCAGATGACTCCACACGTAAAAATCGAGTGGATTCAGGTCCGGGGAGCGAGCAGGCCACGCAATAGGTCTTCCACGGCCTATCCATAGTCTCTGACTACTCGACTAAAATGAGGCGGAGCGCCGTCAGCATTAAACCACATACGACGTCGGACACCAAAAGGAACTTCATCTAGTAAATCGTTTAAATCATTCCTTAAAAAATTGGAATAGGATTCTCCGGTTAATCTTCCAGGCAAATTAAAGGACCGATTAAGTTGTCGGCAATAAGTCCTGGCCTGTAAAGCCATTGTTCCCGTAAAATTCTCCACACAGTTGTGTATCTTGCACCCTCTGCTGCTGCTATCCTTCGGGTGCTGACACCAGATGTTCCTCCACACGATTCAGGACCCGCTCCTCCAACTCAACAGTTCTGGCGCTGATTGGTCGACTACCATGTGAAACTCGCTTGTTGAATGATCCTGTATCACCAAGACGCTCGTCTATTGCCTGAAAGGTCTTCTTATCTGGCAGACGGCGATTCGGAAACCTTTCCGCATACAGACGTCTTGCTGCGGCCGCATTACACTCGGCAAGTCCATACATGAGATGCACGTCTGCCATTTCTCTGTTTCTCCATTCTCACTTCAAATGCACACTGTCACTGAATAGCACAAAAACTTTTAAGGTTTTTTTTTCACTGGACTGCACTTATTCACGGTAAGAAGTTACGAATACGAACAGTGAAACACTGCGATGCACCTCTGACTGACTGATGTCTCTACACTCAACGATATTGAAATATTTCATAGAGTGTACGAAACATTACAATCGGCAAAGCCATACAAGAAATAAGTCTCGTACACATTCACAAACATTGTCGGCAAGCAGTGTTTGTAAACAGTTTGCGGAAAGAATTGCTGGAACACAAAACGGGCTGTAACTCGGAAACAAAGCGATTTCGGGCATATGTTTAAATGAACTTTTTTCATTGTTTTCAGGTCCTGAATCCAGCCTGAAAGTGCGTCCCACATGTTATGAAATACCTGTATATATATATATATATATATATATATATATACAGTGGTGGGCACCGTTAACCAAAAAGTTAACTTCGTTAACCGCTAATCCGTTAACCAAAAAGTTAACTTCGTTAACCGTTAATCCGTTAATTCGTTAAACATGTAACGGAAGTTACCGATAAACCGTTAACGTTAACTTTTATTATAAAAAAAATGAAAAACAATATATATATAATTTAATTTTCCCTCTTCTTCTCGTTCTCCATTTTGTCCATGAGATGCATGTTGCCCTTCATGAAAATTAGCATATCAAAGTTTTCATCAGACAGGGATGATCTCTTGGCCCTCAGGATGTCCTTGCCCATAGAGAACAAACGCTCCACTGCAGCACTGGAGGGGATGGCTGTGTTGAACTTGATGAACAAGTCCACCAACACTTGCTCACCCAAGAAGGCAGCATCTGTCAGCAAGTCCGTGGAGTTGGTCTCCAGCCAGGTCTTGACCAAGTTCTGGGCCTTGCCCTTGAGTGACCTGTGGCTTCTACTGCTCTCTTTTGTCTGGATGACAGCACTGAAGAAGTCATCCTCCTCCTCCTCCTCGTTGTTGCTGCCTCCACTGTTGCTGCCCACTTCGTTGGACTGCTGCTTCATGGCCTCCTCGACTGTACCCTCCATGCTTTTCCTCACCCTGGAAAAACCGGGTGGAAAAATAATTATGGAGATTTTAAAGATGTGGTACCTAGAAGTACCGCCAGGACATAAAGGGTTAAGGTGAAAACGCTCCCATTGTAAGACATCAATTGACTTAATTTATGTCATCAAAGTGACATGAGAATTGAAATCTTACCTGATCAGTTTTATGGTTCTTGAAATGTATCAAGGAGACTACTAATAAGGTACTCACAGACATATTATAAATATACATGACTTACTTGACAACGATTATTTTTAAATATTCACTAGCACAAACATGTTGCGCAAGAGACAGACTGCAAATGAAACGAATGTAGTTATTTGTTGTAATTGTTACATAATTATATATTATTGAAAGTGCCTTAAAATGCTCGTGATATTTCTTGAAAGAAGTTGAAACATTCAACTCAAATGGCAAATCTTTCCGCCTGATTTTACAGTCGACCATGTTTTGCTCAAACCAATGCCATAAATAACTACCATATTTGGTAAGACACAAATTGTGGCGACGGAAACAAATATATCGCCTGATTTTGCACTGCGGAAATGGAAATTCGTTCATCACTATTAACAGTGGCGGATTAATTGCGCACCTGCTCAGCCACTGAAAATAATAGAAACTTTTAAACGTTTATTTATGAATTTTTTGGGTTAACGGACTTGAGTTAACGGAAGTTAAATGTAACGGAAGTTAATTAGTCCGATAATGATTTTCAAAGTTAACTTAAAAGTTAAATCGTTAACGAAAAAGTTAACTTCGTTAATTAACGATTAACGGATTAACGGTTTGTGCCCAGCTTTGTATATAATATATATATATACACACACACACACACACAGGGTGGGCCAAAAGTCTGGATCCATAGGAAAATATTTATTTTAATACATAAACTACAACAAATGGTAAATACTTAAAATGAATATCAACTTTAACTCAAATACTTTTTTTATTTCAGCCCAGAAATGGCTTCGAATCTAACAACAGAAGACCGGGTAGAACTTGTGCTCATGTACGCAAGACAGGGCGCTACACACAGAGAAGTTGCTACCGAATTCAATAGAAATCATCCTGATAAGCATCCAGTAACACATGCGACTGTTGGCAAGTTGTTTAAACGTTTCAAAGAAACAGGAAGTGTACATGATCGACGGCGTTCTGGTCGTCCAAAAACTGCAACTGATGAAAATACCTCTGCAATGGTATGTGAAAATTTAACGAATAGTCCAGTAAAATCAACAAGAAGATTATCAAATGAAACACGCATCTCGAGAACTTCAATTCGAAGAATTATTTATTAAAAATCATAAATTTCATCCCTACAAAGTGCACCCTACAAAGGCCGCCAATTTGAGCATTTGTTATAATTTGTTGTTTATACTGGAGTACGAACTACTGTACAGTATCACGGATACGCATTTACGAGTTAAAGTTGATATTCATTTTAAGTATTTACCATTTGTTGTAATTTATGTATTAAAATAAATATTTTCCTTTGGATCCAGACTTTTGGCCCACCCTGTATATATATATATATATATATATATATATATATATATATATATAAGAAATATAGAGGAAGTAATAAAAATTAAATAATTATATGAATTCTTACATGTTTTCCACTTATTTAGACATGTGCTTTATTCTATTAGGTTATTTTAACTTTCGACTTTGTATCAACTTCGTAACATCAGTTCTGTTTGTGTATTTGGATGAGTTACTGCCCTCTGCGTCCAGATGATGTATACAGGGTGATTCGAAAAGTCCTGTCCCAAAAATAACTATACAGTAAATACCTTTGGGGCAGGACTTATGAATTACCTTGTATTGTGACCCATGGTTTGGATTCTACTTTAAGTTGTAGGTTCCCTTCTGTGAATTCTGTCAAAATGATCTTGATTATTAGTACGGAAGTTGACTAATGACGTGTCAATTCCTTTTAGGATTGTGTCATACACTCGAAGGTTCTTCGTTGGAATTGTTGTTTTCTATCTACTGTGTAGGAATACA
>JAJOZX010003462.1:312500-365000 GCA_023014485.1 Bathynomus jamesi | reverse complement strand
TATATATATATGTATAACAGTGGCATTCTAGCCATTGGGCTCAGTCGGGCCAGATCCAACTTAAATTTCTTATTTGTTAATATACTGTAGTTAACACAGTGAAATTATGTATGCATGTTTATTTTATTGCAATATGAACCCCTACCAATATAAAGGAGTCTGGAACGCTATATATATATATATGGTAAGTAACTTTGAAACATTAAGTGTGTATACATTTGTACATGTAATGGAGTTTCCTATATAGAGTATAATGTATATTTTGTTGTTGTTGTCGGCACTTTTTACGGGGTAACTCGTCTGTGGAAGCAGTTGTGATTCGTTTCGATAAGGCTTTAACGATGACCACTTGGTACGAATGTTGCTCGATGGTAATGACTCATAAAGTCATTCAGGAGTCCCGAAAGAAAGGCTCGTAGCACTTTTACTGTTTTTCTTATAAATCATTACTGTACATGTAGACACAGAATGTGATATTAACATCTTAAATGCTTTTTCGGTATTAATATATATATATATATATATATATATATATATATATATATATATATATATATATATTATATATATATATATATATATACTGTATATATATATATATATCATGGTAATATATATGTTTATATATGATTTACATTTAATTATGAGTAACACTTATATATGAGGTCAAATTCGATTCAGCTCTTTAACATTTACGAATAATTTCAGTTCGACTTTATTTTATTATCTGCATGGCGAAATTCGATCTTATTGTGTCTTGAATTAATTCAAGTGAGTTCGATCCAGTATTGCGGATTAACAATCTGAGTCAGTTCGATCTTGTAACCTGATTTAACTTAATCTAAACTAATCTGCCCTACACATGGCAGTATGGTTAATGCCTAACTTGGCATTAAAGAGTTTTTGCCGTCATTCAGGTATGAGAATTTCAACTTAATTTCAGTATGTTAATTTCAGGTCTCAGATTTTTGGTTCGAGTGTATTGCATTCGACCTTTGTATACGTACACGATCGTTTAGCTTAAGGAGTCAAAATTATTGTAGAGAAATTTAAGGTAAAATACCAAAAATATGACACAAACACTTCGTTTATTTACAGTTTATATATATATATATATATGTATCATATATATATATATATATATATATATATATATATATATATATATATATTATATATACACAGGGCTATTCAAACTGATTCATTCGATTTCAACTGAGAATACTTCCGTACCTATCAACCGTGCATCAACTGGGCATACACCACATGAAAGAGGAAATCTCCGAGTTTTACAAGATCACCGCGAGAGGGCTCCAAAGTCACGCCGTGGCCTAGCCTAGCAACAAACAGTCAGTGTGAAAATGGCATCCGCACAGCAGAAGGCGTTTTGTGTGTTGCAGTTTTCGAGCTGTAAATCGGTAGTCACAGTGCAGCGTGAGTTTCGTCGACGTTACAGAACAGATCCACCGGGTGCTCAGAGCATCCGTCGGTGGTATCGGCAGTTCGAGGAAACAGGAACTCCGAACTCGCATTGTTACTGCCGTAGAGTCAGTGACAACGGACATGCTGGAGCGAGTATGGGAGGAATTCGACTATCGTGTCGACGTTGCTCGTGTAACTAGGGGAAGTCACATAGAGCATTTATGAGGTGAGAGACAAAATTTGGACAGTTTTTCTTTTGGTTGATGTATCAGAAATCACTCTGTATTTGTAACATTAAAAAATATTCTCATTTGAAATCAGGTGAGTCAATTTGAATAGCCCTGTATGTAGTGGAGGTATGTGGGTGTCGGTGTCCCAAAGATCACGCAACCCAAAACAGTACATTGATAAATTCTTGATCATATGGATGTTCCTCGGTGGTCTAGCGGTTAGCGTCGCTGACTACGAATCCATCGGCCCCGGGTTCAAGACCCGGTGACTGCAGCCGGCGCGCAGCAAAACCCAGCTGTTTATCCTTCCACACAATAATGAAAGTGGTTGGTAGATAAATGGGTACCTTGGGTGGCCTAGTGGTAAAGACGTTGGGCTGCTGGTGGGGCGTGGTTCGGATTCCACGTTACACTGTATGTCTAAGGTGGAGTGAAAAGCTTGACCTTTGCCAGAATGAACAATTCGGGCGGAAGCAAACCAAAGGTTATGGTACAATGTAACGTAAACACTTCAAAAACTAATAAAGCGCGAATGTTTTGTTTCATTTGAAATTTACATTATGTTCAGTAACTTTTAATTTTCAATTACTTACTTTTGTTATTGTCATGAAACATTGTGAAACTTTGTCCTAGGTTATTCCCATGCATAGACTATGCCAACTGGGAATAGGACTAACCGTAAAATTAGAATAAGCAAAGCTACGGCAAGTAGTTGCATGGTTTCAGTTTTAATAACGTCATTCACAAAACAACAACGCGTGTATTGTTGAAGCGTAATTTGTCACAAAATTCTTTAGTGCAAAGCAAAGTTTGCGAGTAAATTTGCAAATGTGGAAGCACCAAACACAAGTACAATTCCTCGACTCGTATGGCGATTTCGAGGGACTGCTTGACTTTGTTAATGATAAAAAAAAAAGTTGACACCCGAGTAAGTGCGTGTGTTCTTCGGAATGTACGGAATGACTTACAGGAACGGTTTACACGTTGCTAAGAAAATCTCTACCGTTCATGTCACAAGAGATTGGACTGAAAAAGAGCACCATCCATAGAACCTACAGGAAACTTCGATTTTATCCCTAGTGTGCCCAGGTCGTCCATGAGTTGAAGGGACCAGACCAGAAAAAAGAGGCTGCAGTATACTGCCACTGGTTTCATAGGCGGCGGAATGTGGGGGGGCGGCGGCCCCCCTTTGCCAGCGATGATATTTTAATATTTTAAATCTTGAAAAACAAGTTTTTCAAAGTAAAAAGTAAGTAAACATTTACTTTGTGTTTGGGTTATGTAATATATTTCGTAAATTGTAAGTTCGTAACTGTACCACTTTAGCATGTTCACACAGTCTAGCGAATGTAGTCTAATAGTATGCTAATCAATCCTAATTGGGCCCTCCCACCTTGCGCGCTGACGTTCCGCCGCCACTGACTGGTTTAAGCATTTTGTTTGGTCTCATAGGGGGATCTTAAACACAATTTTCTTTTTTGACTGAGCCTGGTTTCATCTCTGTAGGTCTGTAAACAGTCAGAATACGAGGATTTGAGGTACAGAGAGTCCACATAGTATTCATCAGCAACCCCTTCATAGACAGAAGGTAGGAGTGTGGCGTGCAGTCTCGGGTGAAGGAGAGTTGGACAATTCTTCTTTACGGAAACTGTAGCTGCTGAACGATACAAAGACATCAATGAACAGTTTATTGCACTGTTACATGCTGAAGATCGTGAAGCGTGGTTAGTTCCAACAAAACCATCAGCATTTCTTCGGCGAGAGGGTAATGAGCAAAGGACTTTGGCCCCCCCCTAATTCGCAGACTTTACTTCACCATGACTATTTTCTTGTTCAAAGAACAAGCGTATGACAACAATCCTAGGGATCTGGATTTCTTGAAGAGGAACATAACCACCTGCATCGACAACATCACGCCGGCTATTCTGTCTCGTGTTTTTGTGAACATGTGCAAGTGTGAGGATTTGTAGATCCAAGAGGATGGTGGTCACTTTCAGCAATTCTTGTAGAATATTGTGGGAGTTTTCATCTTCTGTTGCCACTGTATCATAAAACTTTCTGACTGTTAAAAATGTTCATAATTTTCATCATTTACTAATGTAGGGCTGCGTGACTGTTCGAACACCATATATAATATATACAGGGTGGCGCAAAAGTCAGGAACCATAGGCACATTTTAATAATTTGTGTTTTAATGTGTTTTGTTCTTTTCAGATTTGTTGTTGAACATATGGCACAGAAATTGACAATAGATGAACGGGTGGAGATAATTTTAATGTGTGCAAGGCGTAACACACACCGATCATTTGCTACTGCTTTTAATGACAAACATCCTGAGAGGCCGCTAGTTGTTCAGGCATCAGTTGGAAAACTGTTCACTCGCTTCAAAGAAACGGGAAGTGTTCATGATCGGCCGCGTAGTGGCCGGACAAAAAGTTCAACCGATGCAGCAACATCACTAACGGTACTCAATCACCTCGAAAACAGCCCACGTAAGTCCTGAAGAAAGTTATCCCAGGAAATGGGTGTCTCCAGAAGATTCATTCAACGAATTCTTACAACAAATCGTTTCCACCGCTACAAAGTCTAACTCGTTCAGGAACTGCATGGTGACGACACAGACCGTCGTGTAGAGTTCTGCCAGTGGTTTACAACATCGACAGCTTCAACGAAGGATCAAGTTCAGCGACGAAGCGATATTTCACCTCAGCGGTCGTGTCAATAGGCATAATGCACGCTATTGGGCCAATGAGACCCCCACTGGATGGAGGAAGGACATGTGCAATTCAATCCACGAATTATGGTGTGGGCTGCGCTCTGGGGGGATCGGTTAATTGGTCCGTACTTTTTCGACGGCAATGTAACAGGTGAAACATATCTGCATATGCTGCAAACCTTTCTAATGCCCATACTGGACGACATTCCTTTGGAAGAACGGGCGGAGATGTGGTTTCAGCAGGATGGTGCACCACCACATTTCGCAACCATCGTCCGGAGCTCTTTAGATGAAACATTCCCAAGCAAGTGGATCGGACGGCGAAGGCCCGTCGAATGGCCACCTATCTCCAGACCGGCGCTAGGACAGTTTGCCTACGGACAATTTGCCTACGGACAGTTTGCCTACGGACAGTTTGCCTACTGGACATTATGCCTATGGACACCATGCCTACCGGACATTATGTTTGACGGACATGATGCCTAAAGGACGACACGCCTAACAGACGCAGCTTATTGAGGCATCGATTTTATTCCATTCTATTTCATTCTATTTCATTTTATTTCATTTTCATATATTTAATTTTATTTTAATTACATTTATTAGAATTTTAACATAAATAAAAAAGAATAAAATTCATGTCTAAAATGGATTTTTTTAAAAAGCATATATAAAATAACATCTCCTTTGCCGGAGATATAATAAGATTTTAAAAAATCAGTGTAGAAGGAAAAGACATAGTGAGGCAAGAAAACATTTAAATGCAATGAAACCAAAAAATCAATCTAGAATGAACGAACATAGTCAGAAATTCTATAAATTGTGAGCAATGCCACGAAGATATTCAAGAACCGGGGTGGTGTCATACTTCTCCACGAGGTTCTTCAGGCGCTGATTGACATACTCGTACTTTTTCTTGGTTGGTGGCAAAGCAACTCCAGCGTTGGCTTGTTCAATAAGGAGTTCGTTGTCGGCTTGCTCTTTACGCAATCGGTCTACAAGTCGACACAGAGTTGGGTGTGTAATGGCGACTCGTAGGTCGAAGGCTCTATGCCAGCCCTCTATCGAGTTGTTGGTGCGAGGTAAGTCTTGTACAACTCTTTCATTGACATTCCAGAGTTCTTGCGGAAAAGCAGGCCGTCTTCTTCGTCCTCGCTGCAGAATTCCAATCCACGTAGCCTCGAAATAGGTTAGAAAGTCTTCCAAGATCTCGTCCGTTTCCTCGTCAAAAACAGCCGTAAATCGTTCAAACGTGTTGCTAACATCTTGAAGAGGAACAAAAGCAAGCGCTTGAAGTGATTTAATCAGCATTGCATTTTCGGGGCATGCAGCATACCAGCTGGCAAGTCCTTTGGCTTGAATTCTTCGCCACACACATTGTCCAAAGTGGAACAGACAACCACTGATTTGACTGTGTGGAAAGTGTCTTTTGATAGAATTCAACGCTGCTCTTTCAAAGTCTACAATCAGGGATGCGGGGTTTAAATTTCTTTCGTTCTTGAGGAAAGTCCATATTACATCGTAGGTAGCTTCGTTCTTATGCTTTGTGACACAGAACACCAATGGCACTGTTCTTGATTCAGTTAGCAGGGCATGAATAGTGTAGAGTTGGAAACCATCAGGGGCCGAATCAAATGTTCCATCGCAAAACCAATGTAATTTGCTTTCAAGAACATCAAGGTTTTTCGGGGTTGTCATAATCACAATTTCAAGATTCTCGTCTTCGTGTGCCAGAAAGGGCTCTCCTCTCGTCGTTACTTTGAGTTCGTCGGTAATTATATTCCCATCTGGTGCGCTTCTTTGTCGTCGCACCATTCGTGACAGAGTCTCTTTTTTAGGTAGGGCTCCAGCAGCGTCCAAAGGAAAATGCGTTGTTGCATTTTGTATAACAGATGTTGTGCACTCGTCCGACGACCTCGCTCTTTTCTTGATTGCATCAACTGTCTTTAGGGCGATAAGTCTGGCGGCGCTCGGAGGATGGCTGTGTTCCGTGACAAGTCCTTCTATCACGTCGTTTCTCGTCTTCAAGGACGCATTGCACTGTTTTCTCTTCTCGCATCGCCAGTATGTGTAGCTTCCACTCGTTCTGTTAATTACATACGCATGACCTTGGTAGAGTAGTTTTCTGCCTTCTCTTGAAGTTGCGACGAACTCCATTTCGATGGGAATCAGATAGTTACAACAAATAGTAAAAATCCGCGAACATAGCACAGTTATTCAACACTTTGAAATAAAGCTTTGTGGAATAATTCCACACGACATACAGTGTTCCCTCACAGCAGAGAAGGGAGGGTAGTGAAGTCTGTGACCTGTCCTGCTAGACTGACCACTGTGGTCGTTGGAACTTCCAATGTAAACTATTGGTAAACTATTGACGAGTATAAGTGCAATTCAGAGCCAATTTTGAATTAATTCTTTTGCATGAATCTGAAGTTAAATAAGTTAAATAAGTTAAATAAGGTAAGGATAAATATACCACATAGGCATGGTGTCCATAGGCATAATGTCCAGTAGGCAAACTGTCCAGTAGGCAAACTGTCCGTAGGCAAACTGTCCGTAGGCAAACTGTCCGTAGGCAAACTGTCCGGCCACGCTCCAGACCTCACGCCTCTTGACTTTTTCTTGTGGGACCATCTCAAGTCGGTAGTCTATTCTGATCGACCCAGAACCATATGTTCTCTAAACTTCTAAAAGATAAAATCACATGTGAGTGTGCCAAAATCAGTACCAATTTGTTAAGGAATGTTCAAACATCATGCATTCAACACGTCAGAAAGTGTCGTAAAGTGGAAGGTCCCCAATTCGAACATTTATTATAATTTAATAAAATGTGGCTATATATATATATAATATATATATATATATTATAAGCAAACAACCACAGGGAAAAGGAAAAAAAACACGAAATCCAAGCGCTTTCGTGATATATTCACATCTTCAGATGTGATATATCACGAAAGCGCTCGGATTTCGTGTTTCTTTTTCCTTTTCCCTGTGATTGTTTGCTTATTAATAAGATGACGTGTTATTCTGTGATTTTACTGCATATATATATATATATATATATATATATATATATATATATATATATATATATACACAGGGTGGGCCGTAAGTTTCCATACATAGGAAAAATTAACGTTTGTTTTTATGTTTCAGATACCCTAAGAATATGCGTTTGACGAAAGAGCAACGAATTGAATTGGTCCTGTGGAGTGGCCTCCCAGATCTCCAGATCTCACCCCCTTGATTTCTATCTTTGGGGGCACTTGAAGGCCATGGTGTATCAGGAAAAGATACGAGACATAAATCATCTAAAGGAACGTATCACCAACGCCATTACAAGCATAACGTCAACTGTGCTAATGCGTGTTCATCAACAGTGGGGAACACGTATTGAAATGTGTTTTCAAAACAATGGCAACCATGTAGAGCATATTATATAAATAAAAATGGTTGTCCATAAAAAAATGTTTATTTTTCCTATGTATGGAAACTTACGGCCCACCTGTATATATATATATATATATATATAATATATATATATATATATATATATATATATATATATATATATATATATATGAATTTTAATTGCAAAATATAATTGAGGATTTCACATACTTTTTATTTACTAAATGTTTTCTGATGCATAGTTAGTATAGCTAAAATGTGTTCAGTTTTATACACTAGTACGCAGTTGCTATTATAAAGTTGTTAGGAACATTCATTTCTGTATACTTAATAAGCTATTACAACACTGACTTTACATAACATAATGATAGCATCTCGTGAAAAGAAACACATTTTTATTGTTATCAACCTACAACAATACTTCATATTTTAAAATTACAATTTGTGTGCGTTACACAATGCTCTCATCGTTACCTTTTGTAATGAAGAATCGTATATCTATATACTATTAAAATTGTAAAAGCATGCGTGTGTAACGCAAAAAAAAATTTAGTTATAACTGAAAAAACAAAACTAATGACTGGGAAAGAATGTAAACAACAATAAGAGCTATGAAAATTCACAGAAACAAATATTAATACTACGGTATAAAAGTTTATCCGAGGATTGGGGTCGATGTGTGACGTGCTGGTTAGGTGGTTGTACGATTGTGTTGAATGGTAAACGTGAAAGTAAACTACTGTATGAATGTATTTTTTGTTCTGAGATCGAGTGCTGTAAGTTGTTGAAATCTACGAGCGTTAATTGAGTAAATCGAAGGTGTTTAAACTTAACAGTGAAATAATAATTATATTGTATTTAATTTTGTCATAAAGCTTTGCTTCAAATATTTGATATATTTATGTTGAAGCTTTTTTATATTTTGAAAAGTAAGTAGTATTTTGATTGATAGGATTGTTTTAGGTTTAATTGAATATCAAAGGCGAAGTAAAACGAATAATGAAGGAGACTGGGTGCTACTGTAGTATGCGGTCTACCTACGATTCGGTGGTCTACCTTTGAAGTATAGTTTCTTATCTTGTTTGCTAATTGCTTGTTTACATCCCAATGTTAATCGCCCTTGACGATTGGTTAGGTTTAGTCATATTTTCGTTAGTTTTAACGAAAATATCATGATTAAACCTAACCAATCGTAGGTAGACCGCATACTACAGTAGCACCGGAGACTGTTTGAGATATGAATTTTGTATTTTATTATGTGCATCTTGAAAGTAATATTTGAATTCACTTGGTTTGTTTTTAAACGAGAGTTGTATGGCTCACAGCGGAGTTTAGAGTTTATGATTTCGGGTGCGAGACCATTTCTAACTTCAGGGCGGTTCCGAATTTGATCCGAACCTGCTCTGAAAAAAACACGCACCATCACCTTCTGTAACAGTTCGATAGTGCAAAAGATGCTGAAGTCGTATGAAGATATGTACGAACTGATCGGCATAACGTTTCATGGATGACCCCAATTCCATACTGAAAAAATATTTTGGAAGGTGAAAAGATGAATGATTTAAGAGACGAAGAAGGTGCTTATTTAAGTATATGTATCCAATTTAACAGCGTCCTTCACAATTAAATAGCTTATTTTTTAATAATTCTACAGAATTTGATCACTTCACCAGTTGATTCTTTCAAATTGTTTTCATATTTTTCGTTTTGAGTCATATTTTAGTATTTTAACTATTAATATTTATTTATGTAAATTTTAATAGTTGTTATCGTTGTTTACATTCTTTTTGTTTTTTTAGTTGTTATAACTAAATTTTTGCTTTACATACGCACGCACGCATTTACAGTTTTAATAGTATGTATAGAAGATAGATTACAAATGAAACACTACACACCTATATAAAGAGGCTTCAGATTTAATCCACTTCACAGAACTCTAGGGCTTGGCCGGTACCTATGAGAATCTATACTATTAAAACTGTAAAGGCGTGCGTGTGTGTGTGTGTATGTGTGTGTGTGTGTGTGTGTAAAGCAAAATTTTAGTTATAACAACTAAAAAAACAAAAATAATGATAGTTAAAATACTAAACTATGATGACTCAAAACGAAAAAATAAAGAATTATAATTTGGAAGAATCGACTGGTGAAGTGATGAAATTGTGAAGGACGCTGTTAAATTGGACACATATACCTAAATAAATAAGCACCTCCATGTATGTAGACAACCTTGACGTCGTCATGGAGCTTTTTCCCAATAGTCTACTGGTAGAACATGCCCATCATGGACGGGCACATCAGTTAATAAACTTTTAAGATTAAGAATGCGTTGTTAATACTTTTTGCATAATTGCTCTATACTTAGAACAAGAATTATTACATGGTATAATAGCCGTTTTACACTGAGCCGGGACACCTTAGGAAACTTGTTCCGAGAGTATCCCTAGTAATGTGAATGCTTTCGGAACAATATAGATAACAACTTGGACTCATTCAAGTAGGAAAATGTATACCATATTGAGGGCAAAGAGACCAAGAGACATTTCCTTTGTCCATTGAATTATGTGCCAAGAAGATAAGCAAGAAAGGACTTTAGAAGAAAGTCAACATTAAAAAAGTCAACTGATTTGAGGAAAAACTGAGAGACACTAAAAATGTTGATGCCATAGAAAGAAATGACTTGGTCTTCACTAGCAGCAACCAACATGATCCATTGAAAGGGCACATTCCATGTTGTGGAAGCAAGCTACACCGGTAAATAAAAATGAGAGCAAGACTACAAAAGACACTAGTGGAATTTCGAGGCAAAGCATAAGTACAGCAACGAGTACCACGCAATACAAACCTAGTACAGAAAGTCATATACCCCAAAGGTATCCGGACTGTGCAGTACTCTGAAGCCACTGAACTGGAATGCATGCATGTTTTGACAAGTTTTTGATTCAAAACAAGAAACGTTTTTCAGTTACAACATTCAAAATGAGTTAACGTATAATGGAAGCATCTCAATATGACTTCACATTATGTGTGCAAGTGGCAACAGTCAATGACCTAATAGCCGCTGAAGATAATTACCATCCTAATTGTTACAAAACACTCGCAAGAAATACCAACTCGTCGAAACTTCGAAAGTCAAACTCCAATCTTCCAACACAGACATCCCAATGATTTGGTTAGTAAAGAAACTCGAATAATCAGCTCAACAAGGTCATGTTTTGGAGCTCAATGAAGTGTGGGAACAGTACTGTATACTTGCTGAAAGTGCTGGTGTTCTAATACCTCCGTGTTTTATCAGCCGAAGCGCAACATTCAAGGAGGAATTCCAACCTCTTGTTGACAGTGTATTTGATTTTATCCCACTTAGAGATTAACCGATTGAATATAGGAAAACGGTACTAGTTCCAGGAAAGTTTCGCCATGTACCACTATCTACCATGGAAGCTCAAAACAACAGGAAATCATTCTAGTCTAGCAGCCACATAATGATATATTTCTTGAATATATATCTTGAATATATTTCTTGGCACTCAAACTTAAATCTAATGTGAAGAGTCATCCTGTATATTGTATATTGTTACATGAACAAACTCGAATTTCATAATATCCACGTTCGACCTTATGCAAGTATATGGATTTCAGATTTCAAACCATTTCAGATTTTCAATGAAAATTACTGACCTAACCTAACCAATCTTAACCTAACCGGTCATAATGTAACCTAAGCTAACCCAACCCAACTTAACCTAACCGGTCATAATGTAACCTAAGCTAACCCAACCCAACTTAACCTAACCTAATTTAAGTTAACTTTTTAATATCGACTTTATGCATATGGACATTGTGCAGATCGTCTTTGTTCCGTTACCCCGTGGACAGCAACTTTTTGATTATGACGATGAGGATGACAATGGAGAGAAACATACAGGTGACAATATACATAATAAGGTCCTAATCATTTCACAAGACTTAGTCTACAATATAAGTGGTAGAAAACACGACTCCAAAGCCTGTGGGTCTGGGTTGTACTTTGCACCAAGCTACACGATCACGGTGGAAAGGAAAGGAAAGTTTCGCCATGTACCACTATCTACCATGGAAGCTCAAAACAACAGGAAATCATTCTAGTCTAGCAGCCACATAATGATATATTTCTTGAATATATATCTTGAATATATTTCTTGGCACTCAAACTTAAATCTAATGTGAAGAGTCATCCTGTCTACAAAGGAGTGATGTTACTGAAGAAGAAGCAATGGCTTGTATGCCAGAGAAGAAGCAATGGCTTGTATGCCAGAGAGTGTTTACATGTTTGTTCGTTTGTTTCTTGGTGGACAGGCGTTACATGAACAAACTCGAATTTCATAATATCCACGTTCGACCTTATGCAAGTATATGGATTTCAGATTTCAAACCATTTCAGATTTTCAATGAAAATTACTGACCTAACCTAACCAATCTTAACCTAACCGGTCATAATGTAACCTAAGCTAACCCAACCCAACTTAACCTAACCTAATTTAAGTTAACTTTTTAATATCGACTTTATGCATATGGACATTGTGCAGATCGTCTTTGTTCCGTTACCCCGTGGACAGCAACTTTTTGATTATGACGATGAGGATGACAATGGAGAGAAACATACAGGTGACAATATACATAATAAGGTCCTAATCATTTCACAAGACTTAGTCTACAATATAAGTGGTGGAAAACACGACTCCAAAGCCTGTGGGTCTGGGTTGTACTTTGCACCAAGCTACACGATCACGGTGGCTGGTACAGCTCTTCCATAGTGCTAGTATCACAATCAGCTACGATAATATTAAGCTCAAGTTTCAAGGTTCAAGACCTGTCAGGCGTGTTGCTGAACATAAAGCTGTTCTTTTGCCATCGAAGTGGAATGATTTTCTCTGCCAGAAAACAAGGTAGATCTGTCAAGATTCCTTTCTAAGATAATCATGAAAGCACTATCAGGCCAAACCATAGTTGTAGCCGATAGATTTAATGCGGTCAAATAATTCTAATATTGCCACAGATAACATGAGGGCCAAACACGAGAAAGTTGACACAAGAATTGTTTTACACTGCATCCAAAACCATACAAGAAACATTGTAGTTGCTTCACTTGACAATGACGTTCTTCTCCTTCTCTTAGCACACTTTCACAGGATGACTGCCAAAGCATGTGGCTAAAATCTGGGACTGCAAAGAAGCAATCATTTATTCCAGTACACGATAATTTCTCGTAAATTCAATATGGTCCAAATGTACTGGAAACACTTTTCCCACTTCATACCTTGACAGGTAGTGATATCACTTCTTTCTTTACCAGATATGGAAGGGGAGGTCTTCAGAGCCATTATGAATTGATAAAAGACTGAAACTACAAAGAATACAAAAACATTCATTTGCAGAATGTATAAAATTCAAAACTGTGGATGCTGCCAGATCTTAGTTCTTTTTGAAGACTGAGACACTTGGAACTATGTCACCTTCAACTGACGCTCTGATATTTCACACCCAACGAAGTCATTATCAGGCACGGGTAACGAGGTAAGTCCATGTTCACTCCCACTCCTTCCAGCAACAGATACATTGGGATGGAGGCAATGGTTAATTTGTGCCGGAACACACCGGAACGGCGTTCTGGCACTTATATTTGGCCTGCCATTTCTTTTGTACAAAGTATCTCTTGCACCGATTGTCTCAATGAAAATATTTACCGACTAATAGTCGGCTGCTTTGCAGCCTCTGCCTCCGACTCACTAACATTCTACCACTCCTTTTGTTTTACAAGTTAAGCACTGGATGAAGGTATGAGGAAAACGTTTTGGTTCCAATCTTCATGTCCTTTGCTTCAGTTCCCAAGGCATATTTGGAAATAATCACTTGCAAGAGTACTGCCAAATACGAAAGCTTACGGTGTGGATGCAGAAAAGCTGGTCTGCCATGCTGTTCAATCTGTGGCTGCACACAAAAAGCCGAGAACCGTAATAATGATATGCATAGGAGATAAAACCATAATGGCCATTTGTTTTACGTGTAATTTAATTTCTTGTAAACGTTACTGTTGTAGTGTCTTTTCCACATTGAATAAATCCATTATTTATTAAAACAGCTATGTTAGCGAAACACATCCTAGATGTATTAAACATTGCAAGTATTCTCCTGATAACTGTTGCTAGAAACTTGTATCGCATATATTTTGTGTACATCATTTGCTAGGTAAATTAAAGGTTTCTTTTGGGAATTTTTGGGATTCTTCCTATGTTATGAATACAAAAAGCTATTGTGAAGTATCTATTTTCTGTTGCGGTTTCGTTTATGTACGAGTATACCCCTCAATAGAAGGGTAAGTTTTGCATTTCATGTCTGATCCATAAAATTGGATCTTATTTTTAATTCAAAATTTTAACATTTAAAGTTAAAAATCAAACGTGGCAGACACCAGAAATGGATTCAGCATACACAAATTATGTTAAAAGTGTTCGCCAACTTTTCCCCCAAAATGCCTCTCGGATTCCGTTTTATGGAAAATCCGGCCAAGCTAATACATACGTGTCCAGAGCGCTTCGATTCTCTCATTAATTTTTGGAGGAGTGTTCCGGAACAACGTATCAAACCTTTCTGTGAATAAAATTTTACTTAATGGGTTAAGTTCGTCTTTTTATGATTCAACATAGTTGTTATTTATAGGAATTGTTGGTTTCTATATTTTCGTACAAAATGCATATCCTGATACAGCTCATATACATTAGAGTAAGGTTTAAAGTGCCTTTGCACTAGCCTTGAACCGGTAGGTTGCATGAGCCTTAGGCCCATATGTAATGTACGAAATGATTTTGCTTCACTCACAGAGGGAAATTTTTATCAAACAAGATTTATACATTTCAGTGGGGCTACGTCGTGGCCAATGTCGTAACATCGCTTCCCGTCAATCAACCAAGTTAAACGACATTGGGTTTGGAGAGTAGTTGGCAGACTATGTAACGACCAGAGGTTCAGATCCCACGTAACGCTGTCCCTTTCCGGGATAGGTCCCCTCCGTTATATGACTTTAGGTGTTGCGAAGGAGGTTAAACAACCCAATCAAACAAATATACATTTTAATTTACCTAGAGCAGAGATTAAACCCAATTTATTGGCTATGCCTTGTGTGTGTTACTTAGGTATGAGAAGTTTGTTTCGTTGATCATACAGTGTTCAGCAGGTCTTCAGAATTTCTAAAATCTGGGTGTTTAATTTTACACCTGTTTTGTTGCGTTTGCAACTTTGCACACTTTCTAAAAGGAAAAGATCTGGGCACAGCAAAAATGACAAAATAGCAAAAGTACCTGTATGAGAAGTTTGGCACAAATATGGCGGCAACAAATGTTAAAATATACAAAACTAGCAAAACAGAATTTATTATTATTATTAAAATATGACAAGTTTCAGCAAAAGTGTTTTCCAAGAGAAAACAAAAAAATAAAAGCACCTCTTAAAAATTTATAAAAGCAAACTTAAAATTCAGTGTTTTGTGGTTGAGCGAAATGAAATGTGAACGCTTCACAAGGAATAAAATTTGGCTCTGGGTTTGGAGAAATAGTGTAGTCTAGGAAAAAGTGTCCTAGGATAAGCGTCCATGGATGTCCCAGTTCAGTGTGAATCGGTTATAACGCGCTTAACATGGAAATAACATACTAACTATCTACACGAAACCGTGTAATTTGAAACCGCGTAAAGCGAGGGTCTACTGCATATAACACACTTTCTGACTAACAACTAATGAAAATAAATAATTAGTTGATATATATATATATATATATATATATGCAATAAAATCACAGAACAACACGTGATCTTTTTAATAAGCAAAGAACCACAGGAAAAAGAAAGGAAACACGAAGTCCGAGCGCTTTCGTGATATATTCACATCTTCAGGGATGTGAATATATCACGAAAGCGCTCGGACTTCGTGTTTCCTTTTCCTTTTCCCTGTGGTTCTTTGCTTATACCTTACCTTACAACCTTACAAAGGTTCCACGTGATGATTTCTCATTTCGCGAAGGTCAAGCGTGTCGCCCCTCCTCTCGAGTTGGCCTGGTGAAGTAGTGAGTTGGATTCTTGCACTCTCCACCTCATATAGCCAGGTACACCCGGCTCATCGGGGATTGTTCTGAGCTAGGCGTCGTCTTCTTTTGAAGATTTCCACTGCAACTCCCTTCGTGTTTCTTAGGTCTTTGGGCAGCTGATTAAATAGTTTTGGTCCTCTCACTACAAAACTATTTTCTTTCAGGGTTAAGGATGTTCCCTGTCTCGCCTTCAATTTGGGAATACAACACAGTCTACCGTTTCTACCTTCCACCGTTGTTTGGGGAGTTATGGGATTCAGAGTAAGATTAGGGACTAGTTTCTCCATTATTTTCCAAGTGTAAATAATGGTGTATCTCTCTCTTCTCCTTTCCAGTGAATATAGGTCTAGTTCTCGTAACCTTTCCCAGTAATTTAGTTCTTTGCACCCATTGATCTTGGCTGTGAAACTTCTTTGAATCCCCTCCAGCTGTCTAATGTCTTTTTTTATATGGGGATGTTAGGACCGAGCAGTATTCCAGTTTGGGTATTATCAGGGTTTTCAGTAGAGGGATCATTACATTCCTATCCCTTCGTTTAAAAGTTCTCAATATCTGACCCGTTATTCTCTTTGCTCTGTTTACTGCTATCTTATTTTGTGTTTCAAATTTCGCATCATCTGTCATTACAACCCCTAAATCTTTTGCTCTGGAATTTCTCTGGACTTCCTGTCCATTTGGGGTATAATATTCCATGGACTTTAGGTCTTCTCTTTTCCGTACCGTAATAGCTGAAATTTCTCGGTGTTAAACTTCATATTGTTGTCTTCCGTCCACTTGTAAATTTTGTTTATGTCGGGTTTGTAGAGATCCTATGTCTTCTGGTTTTCGTATTTTTCTACTGATCTTTGTGTCATCCGCAAAGGATGTTACTGTGCTCTCTCTGGTAACGTCCTCATCTATGTCAGTTAGCATGATTATGAAGAGTAGTGGAGCTAATACCGTTCCTTGTGGTACTGAGCTGAGGACCTCTGATTCTGATGAAGAGACTCCTTGTACTGTAACGACTTGCCTCCGCTCACTAAGGAAATTATATATCCATTTCCCTACTTTTCCTGTTATTCCCATATATTTCAGTTTATGTATTATGTATAATTGTATATATATATATATATATATATATATATATATATATATATATATAATATATATTATATATATATATATATTTTTATATATTTTTTTTTTGTTTCTTTATATAATCCATATATAACTCATCGTTAGGCGAATATATAGATCAGTAAACATTTAGATATAATAACAAATAAATTGAAAACAAAAACAGTCTTTCTTTCCCCTTCAGATTTTCTGCATCTTTTAACTGAATTTCTATTAGGGGAAATTTATTATATTTTCGCCTGGTTAACCTTTGACATAAGGTCAATTTAGAGTTCTTCTATGGGTTAATCATAGACACGCGTATCGGCAATATATATATATATATATATATATATATATATATATATATATATATATATATATATATATATATATATATAGTAGGGTGTCCCAGGAGGAAATGTCAAGAATGCACCATTTGACTCTTTGGGTATTTCTAAGTAGAAAGTATTATATCGACATGTGCCTGATTCCCAATCGTTACCGAGATACAGGCCTCTACATTTGGGTAACCTAAACATAATAAAAAGCCGATCTTAGACAATATCAACGGTTTCCGAGAAGGTGGATTGGACGTGGAGGACCTGTGGCATGGCCCCCTCGTTCACCTGACTTATCTCCGCTAGATTTTTTTGTCTGGGGGTTCTTGAAGAGTAACGTTTATCAGCGGGGTAAGCCCGAAACTAGGGAGCAGTTGGCTGCACGTATACAGGATGCGTTCATAAACCTCGGAAATGAACTTCCGCGTTTTCCTTGGCAAGACTCGATGGATCGGAGGCTCGCCGCTTGCATTGAAGAAGGAGGGAGTCACTTTGAAACCATTCTGCAATAAGTGCAATAGTGTATTGTATGTTTGTACTTTTTGTAAACCACAAGTGTCATTAAATAGTATCTAAGATCGCCTTTTTATTATGTTTTAATGACCCAAATGTAGAGGCCTGTATCTCGGTAACGGTTGGGAATCAGACCCATATCGATATAACACTTTCTACTTAGAAATACCCAAAGAGTGAAATGGTGCATTCTTGACATTTCCTCCTGGGACACCCTTATATATATATAAAAGACGAAATACATGCTCTCAATAATGTGTTAGGTACACTCTTAAAACCGCAATGTAAATGCGTTCTGGTTTACGTGACTTAGTACACCTTATTTGAGGGACCCCAGCCTTCTTTAGTTAGCTTTATAAGGCTAACTAACGAAAATATCATGACCTAACCTAACCAATCGTCAAGGGCGTACAGTTAACCTAACGATTGGTTAGGTTAGGTCGTGATATTTTCGTTAGTTAGCCTTATAAGCCTAACTAAAGAAGGCTGGGGTCCCTATTCTTCAATAGCTCCCGAAGGAGTTAGTAGATTATATGAAGAGAAGTTTAAAAAGAACTAAAATCAGACTTAGGAAGGACAAGACTTTAAATTCAGTCACAACGTACAATCGTCATATTCGTTACTTTTCTTGTGGTATTTGTAATGTCTTAGTGTAGTTTTCTTTTCTCTCAGATGTTACGAACGTTGCAACATTTGTATCGTACTAAATGTGTATATAAACTGTTATTGCTGTGTTTGCTCAGCTCCGCGTATGCGCGCCGATCCTCTATCAGTTTAAATTCTTTGTTCAAAGGAAGAGTCGTAGAAAAAATTGCTCTTCAGAAATACAACTGAAGCAAGTTAGTTACGGCTTATATTGTAATTAGATATCTAATACTACAAAGTATTGTAAGTTTTATATAAAAAAACAATTGTTAGAGCCATAAGATTAAGTCTGAAATGACAAAACACGTATTAAAGTTTTTAAACTAATGATTCTACCTTTTGCATGCAGGAATATACAGTACGTTGTAATAGCCAGCGTGTAGCTCAGTGGGTAACATGCACTGTTTCCCTTATCCGCAAAATGAAGTCACTGAGGTCGGGGGCATAGGCGGATCCAGAAGGGGGGCCAGGGGGGTTAAATAAAGCAACGGGGATTAATTTGGAGGCCCCATACATCCTGGATAAACGAAATTAGGTAAAACGTTTGAATGCTTATGTCCATTTTGCTTCAATTAAGCCCCGTTGCTTCAGTTAAGTCTTCTGGCCCCCCCCCTCTCTGGATCCGTCTATGGTCGGGGGTTCGACTGCTAATGGTACTGGTGCCCGGAAGTTAGCGCAAATGGACAAGACCTATATTTAAGTCTAATAATAACGTTGTTTGATGAAACTGTTTAACCTCCTCCGCAACTTCTAAGGTCATAGGACAGAGGAGAGCTAGAGCTTTACGTGGGATCCGAACCATGGGTCGCTATATCATCTGGACGCGGAGGATGGTCTCCTATCCAACTACTGTCAGATCCCGATTGGAAAAGGTATTACGACGGTACTTGTAGGTTATCTCCCCCCACGCTTGATTTGTCATCGTGGCAAATAGCATGAAGTCGCAGTAAATTCATTCTGGCTGAAAAAGCAATAATTAAATTGTGCAAAGAAATGGTAATATCTACTGAAATAGATACTATTAAATATATAATTTGGCTCGTGTAATAATTATTGATACGATTTATTTTTTAAACTAATTTATGGCCGGATTCTGAAGGATCGCCATTATAAAGTTAAGGATCACCTGAAGATCAGGGCCCCCAGCCTTTTTTAGTTAGCTTTATAAGGCTAACTAACGAAAATATCACGACCTAACCTAACCAATCATCAAGGGCGTACAGTTGACCTAATGACTGGTTAGGTTAGGTCGTGATATTTTTGTTAGTTAACGTTATAAGGCTAACTACAGAAGGCTGGAGACCCTGATCTTCAGGTGATCAAAAGTTAATGTAAGTTGTACAACAAATCAACAACCAATGTGCATCAAACATTCTAGAACGAAATGCTCGTTTGATTGTTCTGCGTGCGCGCTGTTTGCCACGATGACAAATCAAGCGTTGGGGGGAGATAACCTACAAGTACCGTTACGACAATGCCCACAACATAGCTCCCTAACAATAATAATAATAATAATAATAATAATGATTGTAGTTATTTTATAGCTAGTTCCTTCATAACGCTGGAAACTCAGATAAGGACCTTAATCGCTGAAGTCGCATAAAGTTCGAACCCAAACTTGAACCCAAGACCTTAATTTTAATTGTTGTTTTCCTCAACTTCTCAAATTATTACTACTACTACTACTAATAATAATAATAATATTATTATTATTATTATTATTACTCTTGAGAGAACAGGAAGAACGCACATACTTGAAGAAAGGAATCACATTTGGGCGTATATGCACTTTAAAACTGTCCTTAGATATAAAAGGACTAAACATACTCCGAGTATAAAGTACTTAGAAAGTACAATCGGTAGTTGCTAAAGTCTTTGACAACCATGCAGATATTAATGCAGATATTAATAACAGTATCGTATCGTGTTTCGCAGATGATAGAAAGATATGCGAGGAAATATCAAACGAAGATGACATAACGACAAAACGACATAACATTACAAAACGACATTGAGGCATTATTGAAGTTCAGTTAAGAAAATTTCCAATTATAAGATATGGTAACGAGAAGTTGCTACAGAACAAAAGGTACAAAATACTGAAAAACGAGCAGATAACATCAAACCTAAAAGTCAGTGATCTTGGAGTAATAATGTCATCGCATGAAGAATTCGAAGAACACTACAACATTAAAATTACAACAGCTAGAAAAATAGTGGGAATTATCTGGAGGAGCTTCCACAGCAGAAAAGCAAGCATCATGTTAAAATTATGAGAGAGAGTTTAATCCTACCAATAATTGAATATTGCTCAGTACTCACAAGCCATACAGAAAACGATACATTGCAAACATGGAAGCCGTATAAAGGACTTTAACGTCTAAGATGGAGGAAACGAAAGACGAAGACCACTGGTCTCCCTGGAAAGAAGACACAAGCGGTACACAATAATATGTATTTGGAAAATACTCGAGAGTTATGTCTCAAATTTTAGAAATGAAAGAGAAACACAGTGGAATGAGAGAAGAGGCACATTCTGTACTGGCTCAGGTGCAGTGGGAGTGACCAGGAGCGGCTCGCAGGTAGGCACTGTGGAACTGCAGCACCCCCATGATCTTATGATCTTTATATTTAAATATTTAAAATAGCCTCTCTGATTGTTTTTTTCAATGAACTTTGAGTTTTTAAATCAGATTATATCCTTTTTTCCTTAAACTATTTCAATGCCAAACGAATGAATCACGAAAGTAGCTTCAGCCTTCCCGTGGAACTGCGTACTTAACAGTTCCAGATTTTGTTCGAAACGCTTGAAACCTGGGTGGCGGACGTACGAAGAGCGAGTCAGAATCGCGGGTTTAAGAGGAACCAAAGCACTGTGGACAGAGCAGTGCCGATTTGTTTGTTTGACGTGGTAGTTGTGTTGCTGTATCCTTTGCTAATTCGAAATTTAATTTCCGAATTGCATTTATCAATGATTCGTTATCATTTATTTTTTGTTGTGAGATTGAAGTTAATTATACAGGGTGTACATAAAGTCAGGATCTATTTTTGTGAAGCACTTGGAAATTATATGAAATTCAATCATAAAATGATAAAGTGGTAACATTTATTAAATAATTAAGAGTAGGATTCGACGTGACGCCCATCAGTATCCCTGCACAGCTCAAATCGTTCCGCAACATTTCTAAACACATTCTGGAGCATTTGCGGGGTTATGTTATCTGCAGCAGTTCGTATACGTGTACGTAAGTTTTCAAGACTCGTAATCTTCGTCTGATAGACGTGCGATTTGATAAAGCCCCATGCAAAGAAATCTAAAGAGGTTAAATCTGGTGATCTCGCTGGCCAAGGTCTGTTGCTTCCGCGTCCGATCCAGCGATTTGGAAAACGTCCATTTAGATAATCCTGAACAATTTTGGCATAGTGACAAGGAGCACCATCAATCATCATGTTGATAGACGATGATGGTGCTCCTTGTCACTATGCCAAAATTGTTCAGGATTATCTAAATGGACGTTTTCCAAATCGCTGGATCGGACGCGGAAGCAACAGACCTTGGCCAGCGAGATCACCAGATTTAACCCCTTTAGATTTCTTTGCATGGGGCTTTATCAAATCGCACGTCTATCAGACGAAGATTACGAGTCTTGAAAACTTACGTACACGTATACGAACTGCTGCAGATAACATAACCCCGCAAATGCTCCAGAATGTGTTTAGAAATGCTGCGGAACGATTTGAGCTGTGCAGGGATACTGATGGGCGTCACGTCGAATCCTACTCTTAATTATTTAATAAATGTTACCACTTTATCATTTTATGATTGAATTCCATATAATTTCCAAGTGCTTCAAAAATAGATCCTGACTTTATGTACACCCTGTATAATAATTGGATTATTTACAATATATAGCTTTCATTTCTTAGAATATTTTTTCGCTCAGAATAAAAACAGAAGAATGGAATTTGTTTATAAATAAATTTTTTGGCAAATTCGAAATTACCCGTTAAGCGTAAGTACCCTATAATTGATTTTATGATATTATTTTATTTATTTTTATGACTGAGTAGTGAGTAGTTATCTATTTATCTATTCGACTTTCTCTCTCACTCATATATATATATATATATATATATATATATATATATATATATATATATATATATATATATATATATATATATATATATAATCGACACAATTGTTCGCAATTTCTGAGGCAGCACCCCCATAACTGAAAGTCACGAGCCGCCACTGAGTGGGACAAGGGGTCATGAAAATGAGGATGGAAAACGAGAATACGAGAGCCAAAACTATTTAAAGTACTGCCAGAAAAACTGAGGAACCTCCAACACACCAACCTGAATAATTTCAAGAACTAGCTAGGCAAGTTCTTGTGCAAAGTCCCTGACCAGCCATGTGTGGCTGGCTACGAGGGCAGAAGGAGAGCAGAAATCAGTTCTCAGTTGTCCGAAACCATCATAAGGTATCATAAGGTAGGCCGAAGGTACAATGAGAGTATACTGGGTATACTTTGTACTTTTCACTTTGTTCCAGAGAACACCGCTTGTCAAGAGGGTAATCGTTGCGGCTACTCTGTATCTACTATCGACCTACTATATATATATAGGGTGTCCCAAAAAAATTTCCCTATTTTTATTTGCCCGTTAGTTTATAATGGATATATATACGAAGGTAATTCAATAAGTATCCGCACTTTTTAGTTTCACAATTTTATTTTCACATCTGATAGATTATAAACACATCACTTCTCAACATAGTCTCCCTGTTTCTCAATACACTTGGTCCAGCGATCTACAAGCTTCCTAATGCCATCACAAACGAATGTTTTTGGCTGTGTGCGTAGCCAGTCATGCACCGCCTCCTTCAGGTCATCATCGCCTTGGAATCGCTGACCTCTCAAAGCATCTGATAGTGGTCCAAACAGGTAAAAATCCGAAGGTGCCAGGTCTGGACTGTAGGCTGGATGGTCGAGAACTTCAAATTTAAGTTCTTGAAGGCATTTTCTAGTCTGTGCAACGGTATGAGGGCGCGCATTGTTGTGTAACAGAATAACACCTTCCGACAATCTTCCTCTCCGTTTTGTGCGAATTGCTTGCTTTAACTCATTCCGAAGCATGTCAGAATACGATGCACTTGTTACTGTAGTTCCACGCTGTAGATAATGTTCAAGGATAGGGACTCATGTATCCCAAAACAGTGTTAGCATAACTTTACCTGCTGACGGCTGCGCTTTGAACTTCCTTGCAACGGGAGATGTTGGATGCTTCCATTGCATGCTCTGTCGTTTGCTTTCTGGTTCATAGTAATGGATTTCTTTTCATCTCCAGTGATAATGCGCTCCAAAAAGTTTTCACTTTCATTATGATACCGCGCCAAAAGACGAGAGCAGACGTCCATACCTGGATCCATCACTATGATCCAGAAAGCAAATGACAGAGCATGCAATGGAAGCATCCAACATCTCCCGTTGCAAGGAAGTTCAAAGCGCAGCCGTCAGCAGGTAAAGTTATGCTAGCACTGTTTTGGGATACACGAGTCCCTATCCTTGAACATTATCAGAGCGTGGAACTACAGTAACAAGTGCATCGTATTCTGACATGCTTCGGAATGAGTTAAAGCAAGCAATTCGCACAAAACGGAGAGGAAGATTGTCGGAAGGTGTTATTCTGTTACACGACAATGCGCGCCCTCATACCGTTGCACAGACTAGAAAATGCCTTCAAGAACTTAAATTTGAAGTTCTCGACCATCCAGCCTACAGTCCAGACCTGGCACCTTCGGATTTTTACCCGTTTGGACCACTATAAGACGCTTTGAGAGGTCAGCGATTCCGAGGCGATGATGACTTGAAGGAGGCGGTGCATGACTGGCTACGCACACAGCCAAAAACATTCTTTTGTGATGGCATCATGAAGCTTGTAGATCGCTGGACTAATTGTATTGAGAAACAGGGAGACTATGTTGAGAAGTGATGTGTTTATAATCTATTAGATGTGAAAATAAAATTGTGAAACTAAAAAGTGCGGATACTTATTGAATTACCTTTGTATTTTATTATTGGGTTTCTTCTTCAGAAAGGTAACATATTGGGTTTTTTATTGCTCATATACCTATTTGCATATAACTTACATCTACATATCTAATCGTTCATTATTTATACCTAATAAATATTGTATATTAAAACCGTCCTTTCACTATTTCATACTTAAAGCATTAAAGCAATAACTTTTCCTAGTTTTTACGAAATTAGAAATAGACGATACCGCTGCCAATAGACTATACCCTAGTAAAGCCATAGAAGGCCTTACTAGGCTATAGTTTTTAAGGAAAGCCAAGTCTTTAGTCTTCAATAGGATGGAGCACCTCCACACACTGCTTGGGAAACTCGCAACTTTTTGAGGAAGCATTTTCCGGGCGACTGATTTCCCTTCATGAGCAAGTGGAATGGCCTTCATACTCACCTGACTTCACAACCCCTGACATTTTTAGTGGGATTACATAAAACATCCCGGCTGAGCTATTTCCAAAAATTATGTCAAACATTTAAACATTTGTGTAAGGTTGAATATGGTGTTAGAAAAAAATGGCGATTAAAGTGAACTGTTGTTCAGTTAAGGTCAATAAACTCGTATGTTTTACGTACTTATTGCGTTTGCCTTTGTGTCTAGATTCCTTTTTTAGCTTAAAACATTTATATAGAGATAGGTACATTTTTTGGGTACACCTGGTATATACCCTTGAAGTACTTTATATTTTACGAAGTATGTTTACCGTAGTTCGTTTTTGTCCGCTCGAATATGAAGTACGCACGGCAGACAGTTTTCAGAGTGTGGTGTATATGTATGTATGTAGGACAAAAGCCCCCTAGGACAAAAGCCCCCTAGGACAAAAGCCCCCTAGGAAAAATAATAATAAGAATTTTTTTTAATCATTATTTTTATTCGTTATTATTTATAGTTTATGAACACTTCTCTGATATGTAAAATATTACATTTATTATATCATAAGACTGCAATAGGGAAAGCATTATAAGTATTATACAGTAGCACACGGTAACGCTAATATGTACACAACCATAAACATTACATTATAAAAGGATCATCATACCTTATCTAGTCAAAGTCAGCTTTTATAAGTATTATACAGTAGCACACATTAACACTTGCATTATAAATTTATAGCTCACTATTTTACAGGAGCACAAAATTATTTACACAACCATAAAAATGAACATTATAAAAGGAACATCATACCATATCTAGGGAAAATCAAACAAATAAAGCACAATATTGAAAAGTTCATTAAGTGTTAAGGTTCATTTAAAGTTCATTTTACTTCCACCTAATGCTGTGACCTACACCATTCAGAAATTCCTCCAAGGTCTTCCTCTCATTCACATAGTCCAGACATAGGTTCTTCAAACGCTGTTGATGCTCCTTTGTGGCACGTTCCTAACCTAATCATTCAGGTAGACAAAACAGTGATCAACTAGAGTGAATCACATACAAGATTATAATATTTGTTTAGGATTACTTCATAGCACACGAACAATAATATAAAAAAATGGAGGCTTTTGTCTTACTTTGCACTTTAACTGAGGGTTTTTTGTCCTATTTTGCACTTTAACTGAGGGGCTTTTGTCCTACTTTGCACTTTAACTGAGGGGCTTTTGTCCAGGTTTTTTTTGTCCTAGGGGGCTTTTGTCGGGACCCCGGTGTGTATATATACACCAGTCGTTACCAAACTATTTAACTGTGCAATCTGAACAATAGTGACAATTATAAAATGTTTTGTAACAACTCTGTAAAGTAGTGATTAGTTAGTACAATTAGGTAGTTTGGTAAGGTCTGGCCAAAAGGATTCAGATCGGACCGTATTTGGAGTGTACGCTGAAAACCTACAAACGCTTTTAAAGTGTTCGCCAAATTACAAATTACAGTGAAATTACAGTCTGAAATTTTGGTTCAGTTTGAGTTTGAGTTCAGTTTGACGCGTAAAAATAAAAACACGGGCACTTGTATGACATCGAGAGCAAAACACAAATTTGAGGTACCTTTTGCTCCTGATGGCTCATGCACTCGAACCTTATATGAGTGACTATACGATTTATAATACGAGACGCAAGTTAAAGTCAGTAGTATAGCTGCAAAAGGGGAGAGTGCAAGAATGTTGCAGGTTATTATGTAATGCTGCAAAGGGGGCGGGGGTTATTGCAAGGGGTGGGGTTGTTGCAAAGTGGGGGAGGGGGATTGTTGCAAGGGGTGGGGGTTGCTGCAAAGGGGGGTGGGGGAAAACTTGGAGGCGGCGTTATCCCCAAGAGAAAGGAGAGAAAGGAGGAGGAGAGGTGTTCACCTGGCAGGAGCCAAGTGCACATTAAGACTTCAGCCGAGTTGGCGTTGTTTTATAGGCTCCTAATCAGCCAGTTGGCGTAAATGGCTTGAGTTGACAGATACCGCGATACCATTGTATACATTATTATAGATCCTAATCAGCCAGTTGGCTGTAAATGGCTTGAGTTGTCAGATACCTCTTTTTAGCAGTACCATTGTATACATTATTATATACGCCTAATCAGCCAGTTGGCTGTAAATGGCTTGAGTTGCCAGATACCTCTTTTAGCAGTATTATTGTATACATTATTATAGACGCCTAATCAGCCAGTTGGCTTAGAAGGCTTAAATGTTGCCAGATACCGCAATACCGCTGTATACATTATTATATTTCGAATACCGGTAGTAGAAGGCATAACAATTAAGTAAAACAACATTGCATCATTCTTTTTATTATAAATATATAGAAAATAATATACATTTGAGGAATATGCATATAACAGTACAGGAAATATATACACACAATTATGGATATATATAAAATAAAATATACATTTCAAATAAATATACACTTCAATAGAAATATGTACATAACAGTACAGGAGAAATATACACACACACACACACACACACACACACACACACACACACACACACAATTATGGAGATATATTTATAAAATAAAATACTTTTCAAATAGAAATAAATATACATTTCAATAGAAATATGCGTATAATCAGTACAGGAGAAATGTCAAGCAAAATATAAATACAATTCACTTTTTTTCAAAATACTAAACTCGGTCTTAATCGAGTTTACAATTACATCATTATTGCTCTGCATTACGCAGTATATGCGGCTTAATAATATTTCACCGCTTAAAGTATAGGGAAACCTGTATTCGATATGAAGGGCTTTCATATCGTTCAGTACTATTTTTGTTCCCACTTTACAACCGGTTGGTAAGTCATCTTTAAATACGTCTAGAATACAATCAAAAGCACGCACAAAGAGTTCATCGTTAGCTACATTATTAAACACAAGTTTATAAGAACGCTTTTCCAATCGAGGGTTATTTCTACCGACTCGAGCTTTTCAATCGTGAACTCACTCAACATAGCGGCAATTGAAATAATCTTCTAAATCGTTACGACAACTGCGCGTTATATAAAGAAATAGTTCTTCAGGGTGAACGGTGTAGGTGAGCTCAGCCTTGTACCGATCAATTGCTTTGTACCAAAGTTCATGGTATTTCAAAGAGTCTAAACTTTTTAAATAAACATCCAGCACTAGACCATTCTCACCAGCCCTACACTCGGTAAACCCATCGAGCAGAGCGGTGTATGCGTATTCAAGTACTGTATCAAAATAAAACATATCCGTAACACGCGCGTCTAATATAGGTTTCAGTTTACGGAATCCGACGATTTCAAACATTCTGTCGAGGATGAAACGGTTTCGCGTAGGAATAAGAGCGTTATTATCAGAAGCATTCTTCCACATCAACCGTATATCAATGCACGGCCGATCGTTATTTATACACAACGTACATACAACGGCGTATGAGGGTGCGTCACTAATCTGCTCTCTTCTTGTACCTACGTTAGCAGGTATTTTATAACGATCTTCACTCCACTTCTCAACTATCACAAAGATTCTATTCATCTCCTCGATACTTAAATAAACCCGTTTGTTTGTCGGTCTACATTCCGTTTCCAGTACATAGCTAATGGTACCGGAATTACGCCTGAACACGCGCAACGATTTCGTCACGGACACATCGTACGAGGCGTTGAGAATGCTGCTCAAAGGAAGTTCCATCGTATTCGAGGAGCGCACGTCCACTCGGCTCAAGCTCTGAGATAACTATGAGCCGTGTGAGGCACGCAGGTAGGCAGGAATGGTTCGACGGGCTGACTCGATGATACGTGAATGGGCTTGTTCCGCGAGTCGAATTGTTGTACCGGTACAAGAATATCACTACCAGCCTACGCACCAGACATTTTGGATAAGAACTAGGAACATTTTATGTTTTACTAAATATCTCCACACTCCGGCGCACTATTTGAGAGGAACATATGTTCATATTTTTCCTTTCTGCCCATCAAACGATACTCGTCTCTAAACTCTGTTAAAAATTCACGCAGGGCACTAGCCACAACCTCACTACGAACCTCATCATGATATACGTTAATATAGTGATAAAAATACTTAAGATTGTCCATGATCACGAGATTCACATTTCCAGTCGTAGGGTATGAGTAATCGACATGGTGTAGCATGACGTAATACCGCTTGTCACACCACCCATCAGCAAGACTCATTATCCATACCTGCTGCTTCTCTTCTGCACGCGTTGTTTCTTTTACTTCACGGTGTATGTGAGACTTTATAAAGTTTAGCTCTGCAGTATACTTCAGCACATCGTCTGTGCAACGAAAGCCTTCAACGGTCTCACCAGAACATCCGTAGAGTATTTGTACATCTTGGAACTTCGCACAATCCAATGTGTTTTTAAAGAGGCATAGGGGATGAATAGGAAGTTTTTCGGTATCCACCACATCCTGGCACTTTACTGAATACCATTTCGTAACGTTGTACAAGCAATATTAAAGGTAGCCATTTGAATACACGTCTGATCTGAATACACGTCTGATCTCTCGGGCTTACTGCGGTCGACTGACCACGCAGGGACTCCCAGATAGTAGCATGACTCACGGTCTTACAGTGGGCGGAGCTTAGAACTTTCACCTGCACACACACACACACACACACACACACACACACACACACAAAGGAGAAAGTGAAACGCTATTTGAAACATGATTTATTTAACAAACGAGATATTCAAGTTATATATATTTACAAATACGATTTAATAAACGAGATATTCAAGTTATATATATTTACAAATACGATTTAATAAACGAGATATTCAAGTTATATATATAATATATATATATATATATATATAATATATATATATATATATTTACAAATAGATACGATTATATACAAGACGTGTGAGTTAGAAGCATCATTGGTATCCAAAGGGTACGGTATCATAGGTACCAGGTATCTGGTAACGTTTCCTATAGGTGTTACGGCACACCATCGTACCCCTAAGTTCCTTCACGCCCCCCAGCTTCTGCGCCCGAAAATTGTGGGTGCCTACAATTAGTTGGGGAGGTTGTTCATCCAAACATACTAGATCCTTCAACGACTCAAAGTTAACAACCTCCCGATTCGCATGGTTGAGCGTAATACCCTTTGCCTTCACGATATATTTCATTTCCTCCCCCACCCTGACCCGTACCCCATAAGTCTTAGGTCCTGTTGAGGCAAAAGAGTCGGCGTATGCGTTGTCCCCATACTCATCCTTGATCTCATCAGTGAGCTCGCCGAGGAACTCCCCAATAGTGGGCATGTATTCACCCTCCCTCTCTGTGAATATCACGCTATCTGTATCGGCATACAATACTCTCCGCCCAAGAGAATGCAATAGACCCCAAAGTTTTATACGGGCGTAGGCTGTTGTGAAGCTGGCCACAGGTATGTTTGTAACCCTTGAGGTATCTGTGGCAAATTCAGTGTTGTTGTACTTTATTACGTAAGTATTACCTACATTTACGATCTCCATGACCTCTTTATCGGGGGCATTGGCATAATCCCAGACATCGCTATAACTTTGTGCCAAATGAATGCTCCCTCTGCCGGTATTCTGCGCAAATTTTCCCCATAGACTGTTTAGACACAACTTTGCACTAAAGCGCTTGCCAGGATTCTTTACAATTTGGACACGATCAAGTTGTATACCTTCGCGGTCGCGGTAACGTTGAATATAGGCAGACTTTTCATCTTCGGTATCAACTCCTCGCGGATACCCTGATGCCTCAACCTTATCCTTCAAAAAGGTGTTTATATATGGTGTGAAAAGGTTGGGTAGCTTCTGAAACCTCCACACCTCATGTATCTTCAGTATTCTATAACCATGGCGCACGGCTAGGGCCAACTCAGGACTTGTATATACGCCTCTGATCTTACGCTGGTGGGGTATATGGTTACATTCGCCGTTATCCTCTTCCGCGCACTTCACGCACAGGGGAAACATGAGCTTGTCGTCGATAACGACAGGTAAGATCGGCATCCATAAATTGCGTGGGGGGGGAGTACGTCTACGAAAGAGATCCCAAAGTAACGATCATTCAAATTTTTTGAAAATTCATTGATGGATGGTAGGCTAGGCCCCACCAGTTTCTCAGGAGCGCCCACGGGGTACGGATTGCTCTTCATCACGTATGGGTATAAAGAACAGAAATCGTAGTAATGGAGCTTCACGCCCTCCGTAGGTGGGAAGTATAGTCTGAAAGGATTTGTACGTCCTCCAAACAAGCTATCACCACATTTGAGAGGATCCAGCACCATTGAACGCTTGATCGCTTTTATTTCCTCACGGTACACCTCGTCTGTCTCCATCCGTGCATCATATTCATGCTCCCACAAGACTTTGTGAGTGAACTGTGATCCTATAAGTTGATCGCGGGTGCGGGTCGATGCAAGACAGTCGGCAGGAGACCTACCGTGGATATCTCCGGTGACTCCGCACTCAGGACGGGGGCATCCATGCCACCAGCAACCGTTAAAGGAGTACACAGTCTTCACACCAGTGACACGGTTTTCACTTAACCCATCAACCCAAAAAACACGTCCATTAATCTTAATGGGTACTTCACCCGTGTTGCGGGCGTGCTTTATGTATACACCTGTCTGTTGCTGTAGGTGTATGAGCCAGTAAATAGCCTTGTGCCCGTAACTGCGGGGATTGTTTCGGTGAATAATGGCTAAGGTGTCTTTCGGCATGAAGTTATTCTTGAACACCGTAAAACATAATGATGCGATGGTGGTTGCGACTTGCAGTGGATCGCATTTGAAACGGGCTATGTACATCCTTCTAAAGGCCTGGAAACATACTCTAAGCACGCGCACATCATTCACGCAATAACGCTCACATTCATCAGCTATATTATAAGGGTTACTTTCATTAAAACTGTCGTAGTATCGATCAAAGTCTTCACGTTCATCCATACAGTCAAAATAATGTTTGGGGGGTGGTGGGCCTACGTAGTTTAAAGTCTCGCTGGTGAGGAAAGTGTATGGGAAGTATCCTTTGGAAACTTCAGCTGCTACTCCCATCACCTTGGGTAGCTTTGCTAATTTACAAGGTGTGAATAATAAAGTATCTTTAAATTGTACATTGCCTCTTATCTGCATCTGTATTAATTTGTTGCCTCTTTTCAATGGATCACCTGTAAATATCTCAGAGGATTCGTGTTCAAGCAACTCCTTATAAAGGAACTGCGTGTCAAACTTTGCCCCGTTATGGGCGAGAATATACACAGTCATTTTTTTGAACTTGTCGGCTAACTTGACAATATAGGACACAAATAGTTTCACAGGACTATCGCTGACATTCGTTTTAAAAACGTTTGTCCGTTTACCACATTTGGGGCACTCGTCACATTCGATATCCATACACTCATCACAGATAGTCTGGCTCACAAGTAAATGTGGAATTACCTCTTTGGTTTCAGCGTTCGTATATGTTTCTATATCGTAGTATACAGTTATACAAGGGTTATTTTTAGGCTTAGCATCTTTCATATAACATACATGCTTTACTCCATCCGCCTTATATTCCTCCTGGCATGTAGGACAGTGAATTACGTCACACTTGTGCTTAAATTTTCCCCAATTATCCATTGTGTGAAACATACCACATTCACAGATTCTCATTTTCCTGCACGTGCCAATTGATTTATGGAAATCAAAACAGCTATTATTGAAAAATGTGCGTCTACACACATCACAGTCTCTCTTCTCAGCTTCAACTACACGGCTTTCACATTTGGTGCTTTTACACTGCTCACATACCATGTGACATTCTTTACAATGTCTCACTATATCATCCGCAAACTCGAGGCACCCCTTACACAAATCATGATGTCTCCCATATTTTCGACTTTTGTCATAACTCGCGTAAAGCCACCTTATATTACGGATGGGGAGATACGTTGTCCCTGACAATCCTAAAATAAGTAGGGGCCTTGTACGATCTCTCACACAGCTTTTAAAAACATACACAGTCCTACGACGATCATCCAACCCAAACACAACTATGCGGACATTCATTTCCTGTTCTACCCTTCTCAGCTCTTCAGGACCCATATTACAGTCAAATTCAAGTTCACAGTCTACAGCTAGTTTACGGGCATGCTCCACGACTGTAGGCAACCAAATTTTTTGAGTTCGTGTATTTTGTACAGTAAACATACGTGCTAAGAGTACTGCTATAAAGCCGCAACCACGATCGACGTTTATATGCCGTCTATAAATAGCTTGAGAATTGAAGTTAAGAGTATACGGTATGGCACTATGACCCGCAACACGGTATACATGGTCAATATTTACCGTGAAGTTGTCCATATTGAAGGCTATACTACTTTGGGCGGCTTGCATTATACGCCCTAATATATATTCTACATCTTCAGCCGCCAAACGTCTAAATGGCACTATCACCCAATAATCGTCTACATCACCGTCATCTGACCCGAATCCAAAGGACAGACTCGTCCTGACTTCACGCTCGTCACGATTCTGAAGAGCAAACTCTATAATATGCTCTACAACCCGGCGTAGTCCGCGCTCAATTCCACTGCTATACATGACTCTAGGGTCGACCCTGACTCTATACCGATTTCTAGTCAAGGCTGGGGTGGGGGCTGCGGATCGCACCAATTCCAGCGTTATACCATCCTCAACAGAACGGGGGCGGCGGATGAATTAGTGGATATATTAGCGAAGGTGCTGCTGATGGGGGCCCTGTTGCGTAGGAGGTTGATGGTTGGGGCTCTATTATTGTAGACTTAACAGAACGGGGGGCGGCGGATGAATAAGGGGATATATTAGGTGCTGCTGGGGGTGTTGTTGCGTAAGAGGTTGAGGGTTGGGGATCTATTACCGCTGCAACAGACGCGTATTTCGGTCGCTTTATACCTGACGTGGGTATCTCATACCTCCGCTTTGGACGTGTTACCGGTATCGCTGGTGAGGGTTCAGGGGAGGAGATCACAACTACACTGTCGTCGAGGTCATCCGTAATGATGGGCTGCTCTACCTCATCGTCATTCACGGTTCTGTGGGAGAAGAAATATAAGGATCAGCACTCAAAATTTGTAATATTTTGTAAATGACTCACTTAGGAGTGTGACGTGTTAGAAATGGACTCTGTAGAAAAATTCAGATTCACGAGCCCATCCACATGTATTATATCTGGACCTACAGGATGTGGTAAAACTGTGTTTATGCTTAAAATCATTAAAGAAAAGGGGGAGATGTTCTCGAAATTTGTGCATAAAGTTATATGGTGCTATTCGACGTATCAATCAGTGTTCAACGAGTACCAAGATGATATTTTGTTCCACAAAGGCGTATATGACGTTAATTCGTTAAAGGGAAATGAACATACAATCATTGTAATTGACGATCTCATGTTGGAGATGGATAAAACGTTTGCCGAGACATTTACAGTATTCTCCCACCATCTTAACATAAGCGTGTTCTTCATCAATCAGAATCTATTTTTCAAAAATAGATACATGCGCGATGTGTCGTTAAATACGCAATATCTAGTCTTATTCGCGCAACGTAGAGATGTATCACAAATTGGGGTATTAGCCAATCAAATGTTCCCGAATCAGCGTAAGGAGTTTTTGGAAGTTTATAAAGAAGCTACAAGCACGCGTTACGGATATTTGCTTTGCGACCTTCATCCGCGAAACACGTTTAGAGTGCTTCTGCGAACGAATATATTTCCAAACGAGCCTGAAACGGTGTATATTCCAGAATGACAAAGAGACTAAAGAAATACCGTGAATTAATAAAAATCTATCATCGACTGCCCGGGCAATGCAGCAGATGTTTATTAAAAATATCGATGCCGACTTTTTAAAATGCATCTGTGAAATCTGTCTTAACGTTATAAATTGCAATGTATCAATGAAAACCCATCAGAAGGCTCGCCTACGCCGCTACAAGAACATAATACGTGCACTCGCTCGTAAAAGCCAAACTGTAGCGAAGAAAAAACGAATTATTGTACAAACAGGAGGGTCATTTCTCCCCATCTTATTTTCAGTTTTGGGTCCTTTACTGACTAGATTAATATAATGAAGAAAGTGGTAGTGATTCCCCACGAGGTGTACGCCTCACTGCAAAGGAATCCAGACACGTATCTAGATCCCCGTAAAAGCAGACTTAAAAGAATGGAAAGCGAATTGTTAGCCCTATTAAACAGTGAAAAAACACCTGATGAGAAAAGAATCTTATACCAAGAAGCTCTGCAGAAATTTCTTCACGAGTACGAAAATTATAAGAGCCCTACAGAGATTCCTGTGGTTATTAGGCACAGCACGGGGGACGATGGCGACATAGGATCTGTACCCGACGACACAGCTGACCAACCAAAAAGATTAGCCACACAACATATCGAACATGTATTAAAAAATACCCTCCCACTTACATTGAGGAGTAAAGGCTTAAGTCTTTATAATCTATTGAATGAGGATCCCGCCATACAATGGACCGATACAGGGGAGATCATTGTGGAAGGATCAAAGGTACAGGGATCGAATATCGTAGACATTGTCCATGATCTGGTGAGAAAGTGGGATAGGCCATCACCATCAGGATGGAAGCATATTAAAGCAAGACTACAACAAATAAATGTCCCTAAAACGTTGATAGGAAATCTGAACAGGTTAAAAGACTTGGAACATGCAACGCCTGTGACACAATTGAAGGCGCCGTCACCCCCGGCGGTAACACCTTTGAAGAGGAGCAAGAAGAGGTTAAACCAACCCTACCCACGTGCCTCTAAAATACGCAAATGGCTAACGTATTAACTAAACGCTATTATGACATTTCTACCCCATCCTCTTACGGCGGCGTAGATAGACTGTACAGAAGTGTTTACGGAGTAGGAAAAAAAGATGTTGAAAGATTTTTGAGGGAGCAGGACGCTTATACGCTTCATAAGCCTGTGAGAAAAAGGTTTAAAACAGCCAAGACAACGGCTTCCTCGATTGATTCTATTTGGCAAGCAGATTTAACAGACATGCAAAGATATTCTGTGTATAACGATGGTTACCGCTACATTCTATTCATAATAGACGTATTCTCTAGATATCTGTGGCTAGTTCCTCTGAAAAATAAATCACCTGAAACAGTTGCTAAAGCCACCAAAACGCTAATGTTAAAAGAAAACAGGGTTCCTGGCTATTTTTGTACGGATATGGGGAAGGAGTTTATAGGCCGTGCTTTTCAGAATATGTTGACAGAGTTTAATATCAGCTATTACACAACCAATTCTATACATAAGGCTTCTTTAGCTGAAAGAGTTCAGCGCACCATAAAGGAACGCATGCACCGTTATTTTACACATAAAAACACATACAGATTTCTAGACATTCTGGAATCATTGGCATCATCCTACAACCGCTCACACCATCGCACGATTGGGGCAACACCTAACGAAGTTTTAGAAAGAGGTACGCTCCCGAGAAGAGATGGATCACCACCACCACCACCACACTCTGCGCGCTTCAAAATCAATGATTATGTAAGGCTGTCGCGTTCGGGGAATAAATTCGCAAAGGGTTTTGAGCAAGGATGGACACGCGAGATTTTTAAAGTTAGGGCTGTGAGACCTAAAGGTGAGATAATGATGTATTACATTGAAGATTTGAATGGGGAAGAAATCTCAGGAGGCTTTTACCGCGAGGAATTGCAGAAAGTTGCGTTTAATTTAGAAAAAAATGTGTTTAAAATTGAGAAAATTTTAGGAAGCAAAGGTTCAGGAAGGAGAAAAATGTACCTGGTGAAATGGCTAGGGTACCCAGAAAGCTTCAACACCTATATAAAAGCTGATGCAATAATGAAGCTTAAATAGTATGCAACATGGCTCCTAACCATTTCTACGTCACACTCCCGTCCTCCTCGTCCCTGTCTGTACACCCTAACAACACGCTAGCCAACTTTGTAACAGAACTCCATGGGCACATTGAATTGGGTCGTGATTCGTATGAGGTGGGGATATGCGAAATTCAGCTGGACACCGTCTTTTTAAATATTGAACAAAAGAAACCGTTTTTACGATTCTTAGAGACATTGACGAGTGTGAAAAAGCTGGGGTAGCTATGGATGAAACTATGCGCATCGCTCGGACTAAGATTGCACGGTATTACAGTACAGAAGTAAGACTAGGGCCGGGTCAATATGGTTCGGCCGAGGATGTTGTGAGAGGCTTAAACGTAAGTTTAAGAAACTCAAACCTTACGAATGATTTAGTATATGAAATCGTAAACAACCCTGCACATACACTAATCCTAAAATCAAAGACTAACAGACGTCTTAAAGAACATAGAAAGTTCAAAATTCTAACCAACGGCCGATATAGCGCAGCCTTCCAAAGAGACACATTTCACGAGACACAGTATAACTTGTCCAGATTAATGTATCAATTGAAGATGGAGAAATTGGCTGAAAGGTCCCCAGACATGTGCTATATTTACAGTAATATAGTGGAGCACCAGTTTGTTGGGGATACCCAGGCACGCCTGCTGCGCATTGCTCACATCCCCAACCATAGAGGAAGGAGTTTGAGTATTACATATGACAGACCCCATTATGTGAATGTCGCAACTAATTTAATAACCAATATCACAATATATATAAGAACGATTGAGGGCGAAAACTTCCCATTCGGTAACGGGAGCTTAACAGTGAAGCTACACTTTCGACGCACTGAGTTATAATGGATAGAAAGCCTTTCACCGTCTATCGAGGGATGCGATACCAGCGCGGTAGTGGACTTGGATCCATTTTTTCATCCATACTACGTACGGCTGTTCCTTTGCTGAAGAGGGGTGCCAGATACCTTGGAAGGAAAGCGCTACAATCAGGCCTTAACACTGCAGAAGACATATTGGCCGGGGCTAAACCTAAAGAAGCTCTAAAAAAACATTTAAAGCGTACACGGAACGAAATCATCAAAGATGCAAAGAGAAAAATGCGTGGTGGCGGGAAGAAGAAGAGGGCTCCCCGGAAGAAGAAGGGGTCACGTGGTATTAAACGTAAAAGGCTATCAAAAAAGAAATGCTGTAAGCGAATGAAACCTATGGTTGACCACTTTTTTGACTGATATAAGCTAAGGATATTGATCTCATGAATCATAGTTTGTTTACCACTTGTCGAGAGAGGAGTCACTATTTCGCCATGGCACGCTTCATCCACCCATGTAGTTCACAATGCTGTAAATCGGAGCTGTCCTTTTTTGAGCTCCCGCCAACCCAAGTTTCTATTGAGCACAGTGACTTTATTACAATTAACCCTTTAAACACAATTAGTTCCCCGAGTGCACCTATAGAATTCGTGATACCCAGCTCAGGTCCTTACTTTTTTGATCCAAGCTGTGTGCACATGTACGCTAAGCTACGTATAGCCCATTCTGATGGAACGGTCTGCGATGACAAATATGCTGTATACCCTGAAACAAACTTTCTGCACGCCATATTCAACCAGTGTGACGTATATTTAAATCAGACCAACATATCGGCAGGCACGGGGTACTATCATCTACGAGCCTATTTGGAAAATGTCCTCAACTTTTCCAAAGAAGCGAAGGCTACCTTTTTAAGTGCGGAGGGATATTATCAAACTAAAGATGAAAATAGTATAAAGGACAAATTTAAAAATTCTAAAAAGAAAATATACGAGTGTTTTGGACGGTTGCACACAGATTTCACTTTCCAGGAGAAGTTGCTTGTGAACGGGGTGGATATGAAAATAAAGCTCACCCGCACGAGTCCTGAGATCTGCTTAAATCTGGATGTGAATCAAGAAGAGGGTGCAAAGTCCGTTGTGGTTCACATTATGGACACATACCTCCGCGTACGGCGAGTGAAATTAAGTTCACCAAAACAACTAGAAATTGAGAAAAATTTACTAAACGCTACAGTGAAATATCCTATTAACAGAGTGCAGATCAAACTATATACGGTTCCTGCAGGGTTGGCATCGAAGCAGATAGAAAACATTGCCCTGGGAAATCTTCCTAAAAGGATATTAATCGGCATGCAGGACCACGCTTCGGTGAATGGAAAATATAAAAAGAGTGCCTTTAAATTCGAGAATTTCGGACTTAAAAATATAACTCTATACGTTAATGGCACTGCTTTGGGTGGAACAATGGGTACGGACTATTCATCAGACGCTGTGTTACCGCTTTGTGCCAGAGCCTATAGTAATCTGACCCATATTGCAGGTGATTGTGATGAGCTTGGTAATGGGGTAACGCAGGAAGAATTCATTGATCAATTTAACCTTTACCCGTTTGACATTACACCTGACTTATCTGCTAGCGTAAATACCCATTTAACACCACAGCAGAGCGGAAACATCTCAGTGCGGCTGGAATTCGCCAAGCCTATAGACGCTCCTATTAGTGTACTAGTATATCTCGAATCGCAAGCCCTAATAGAAGTAGATAGATTTAGAAGCGTTATCACTGACTTTAAAATGAATGCTAATACACTTCAGAAAGTAATGGAGCGAGTCACACGTTCCAAATTTATCGGCGTGTTTGCGAAACATTGAGTTTGCCAAGTACGCGAGAATGCGGTAGTCGAACACAGACATCATCGGTAATGAAGGGATTCACTGGATCGCTGTCTATTTTAAAAATAGACAGCGCCTGTACTATTTTGATTCACTCGGTACTCAACCCTGGAGTGACCATATTATTGTAAAATTTCTCGCTCAGTTACATATTCCCGAAGTTGTGTGGACCCCATTTCGCATGCAAGGATATTTTACTAATGTTTGCGGAATGTACTGCGTCTCATTTCTCATGCATATGTCAAATGATAAAGAATTTATAAATTTTTTAAATTTATTTGACCCGTGTCACACTCGCCGAAACGATAAAATGGTATGCAGACAGATAAAAAACCTTTTTCCAATTGTACGTACTCGTTGTATATTATAATGTTTTTGTTCGTATATTTGTAACGATATATTCGTTTATTGTACTGATTTCTTTCATTTAATAAATTTATGAAAATATATTGTGTCTTCTTATCCCAAAAAGATCGAAAAACACTTACATTATTTCGGTGTGACATTGTTGACTGATCAGTATACCCTCCCTATTCCGAGATTCTTCAAAAGATTGTATAACTCGTGTCAAATCCTCATCGGACCTTAAAGGAATAATGCTTTTAAAACATATACAGAGTATACAGACAGATCCCTATTATGTGAAGATATCTTTGGTTCGAGGAATGAATGCCATAAAAATTTCGATTTTAACATAATGGGGATAACCAAATAACATTGATTGACATTTTTTGGCGAGTATCTATTTGACGAGATACTACAACTCTCCATATATATATAAAATTCTAATTATAGACACTTACATTTCTATGGTAGTCTCTTGCGTCGGATTGTAAGGAGCGTCACTGCAAATATCTTCTACGGTTTGCGTTGAAAATAATTCGCCACGGTCAATCGCATTGAAAAGACTAATTGCGGTTAATGCTGCAGTATCACATTCTTCATACAATTCCGGGGAGACGTACAGGTCCATGGTGGAGGATGTGTGACATTGTTGACTGTTCAGTATATCCCCCGTATTCCGAGATTCTTCAAAAGATTGTATAACACGTGTCAAATCCTCATCGGACCTTAAAGGAATAATGCTTTTAAAACATATACAGAGTATACAGACAGATCCCTATTATGTGAAGATATCTTTGGTTCGAGGATTGAATGCCATAAAATTTCGATTTTAGCATAATGGGGTAACAAAATAACATTGATTGACATTTTTGGCGAGTATCTATTTGACGAGATACTACACCCCATCCATATATAAATTCTAATTATAGACACTTACATTTCTATGGTAGTCCCTTGCGTCGGATTGTAAGGAGCGTCACTGCACATATCTTCTACGGTTTGCGTTGTAAATAATTCATCACGGTCAACCGCATTAAAAAGGCTAATTGCGGTTAATGCTGCAGTATCACTCTCTTCATACAAGTCTGGGGAGACATACAGGTCCATGGTGGAGGGAATGATTATTCACTGACGCGAAAATAGCTACTGTTACTCCAAACTGAAAAATATCCCCTTTTATATGCACAATCGCCAAGCTCCGCCCCAAAAGACCAGATGTTCGTAGTGATTGGCTGCCGATGTAGCTGGGTGGAGCTATGACGTGTACCAATCCGCTATAATGAGACCGGACGAGTAACATATATATAAAATCGAATTATAGGCACTTACATTTCTATGGTAGTCCCTTATATTATATTTTTTACTTACAAATTATTAGTATTGTTTGTTAACATAATTGTTAACTTATTTTATAATAAAGAAATTATATCCTAATTATATTTTAAAAAGAACATTCGGTTTCAACGTTAAGCTGTGGTCTAAGGCGGCGTGGCATAAATAAATACTTAAATAAAATTAAATGTTAAAAATCTTTATTCATACGTTATTAAAAGTTAAAAATCTTTATTAATAAAACAGGATAGAAGCATATGAAAGTCAAGGTAAACTATAGTTGTAAATTATAGTTAGGTTATACGATGTTTTTCGGGCATACTACTGTCTCGGGTTAAATGATCCTGTTATTTTAAATCACGTATTTGAAAGAGTTAATCATTATTGCTACATAGAAAAAATCGTGCATTACGATGTTTTCGGGTATACTACTGCCTCGGGTCAAATGGTCCTGTTATTTTAAATCACGTATTTGAAAGAGTTAATTATTATTGCTACATAGAAAAAATCGTGCATTACGATGTTTTTCGGGTATACTACTGCCTCGGGTCAAATGGTCCTGTTATTTTAAATCACGTATTTAACGACACATCGCGCTCAATTCCATTGCTATATATGGCTCTAGGATCGGCCCTGACGAGATGTATTTCGTAGGTTAGGTTAGGTCTCTTACATATAAAAGTCCATGTGGTAGAGTAAGCAACGAACCCCATCGACGAGATGTATTTCTGAATCCATGTTAAACTGGAGGTCTAATTTACGAGCGAGTGCACGTATTATGTTCTTGTACCGGCGTAGGCGAGAAAGAGTTAATTAGTATTGCTACATAGAAAAATCGTGAATTATGATCTTTTTTTCGATTATTATTTATTGAACAAAACTCTCGCTCTCTTTCTATATATATATATATATATATAATATATATATATATATATATATATATATATATTATATATATATATATATAGAAAGAGTGGTCTAGAAGGAAGTTTACCAATGATTAAATTCTCTTTGCGAGTGACCCGTTGCCCGCGTCGGGCTAACCTTTGGTTAGCTTCCGCCCGAATTGTTCATTCTGACGAAGGTCAAGCTTTTCACTCCACCTTAGACCTACAGTTTAACGTGGATTCCGAACCACGCCCCATCAGCAGCCCAGCGTCTTGACCACTAGGCCACCTAGGGTACCCATTTATCTACCAACCACTTTCTTTATTGTGTGGAAAGATGAACAGCTGGGTATTTGTCACTACTTACTCGGACTATAGTGGATTTAATTATCCCAGAAGAGTTCCTTGTTACATGCACGGTCTGTGTGTAGCATATATATATATATATATATATTGTGTGTACGTTTTTCCCACTGTTATTCGTGACTTAAATATTTATAATAAAAATCAAGTGTCTAAAAAAGTTATTTAATAAGCAGAATTTAATTGGATTCATTGTAGAAGTAATAACAATAGCAATATTAATATTTGGAGCAGCGGGTACTTATCAAGGGCTGTCTTTAAGAAAGGTCTCTCGCAAGCAGATTTTCTCCGAAACCAACCTCGCTATAGTGGACTGTGTTTTGGGGAAATCCAACTTTCTTCGTTTCTTTTAATTTCGTTTTTTTCATTTTTCCTTCGCAGGGAATGAGGCTCGTATGTTTCATAACTTTTCATCTCGTTTGGTGGGTTTCGAATTGTATCGTAAATTATCGTATTTCGAATTGTATCGTAAATGATCATTTCGTTTCGTTATTCGTGAGGGCTCATCTACAATCATATATTGTGGTATTTTATATGATTTGTGTACAGATGGGTTAAACTGTGGGTCTAAGTTACGCATAAATATAAAACATTTTCATTGTATTATATATATATATATATATATATATATATATATATATATATATATATATATCACAAGATATTTAAAAGACTGATATAATTATAGTAAACTTATGTTGAAATAGTTACCCATAAAATTAATTGTTTTCGGCTGAATTATGGATAACTATGTTATTTGTTTCGTTCATCTTCAAGTTTAATGAAGCTGGGTATCCCTTATAAAAATTCGTTTCTGTCTAACGAATTATTTATTGGGTAACTTTGTTAATTCTATTAATGCGTAAATCTTTCTGAAACATGAAAGAGGCGCTTGTGTTATTTTATATGGTTGATTCTTCCAACTGATTAACTATATAAACATAATGTGTTATTTTATATGGGTGAATCTTCCAACTGATTAACTATATAAACATAATGTGTTACTGAATAACTATAAATATATATTGTGGTATTTTATATATATATATATATATATATATATATATATATATATATATAATCACAAGATATTTAAAAGACTGATATAATTATAGTAAACTTATGTCGAAATAGTTACCCATAAAATTAATTGTTTTCGGCGGAATTATGGATAACTATGTTATTTGTTTCGTTCATCTTCAAGTTTAATGAAGCTGGGTATCCCTTATAAAAATTCGTTTCTGTCTAACGAATTATTTATTGGGTAACTTTGTTAATTCTATTAATGCGTAAATCTTTCTGAAACATGAAAGAGGCGCTTGTGTTATTTTATATGGTTGATTCTTCCAACTGATTAACTATATAAACATAATGTGTTATTTTATATGGGTGAATCTTCCAACTGATTAACTATATAAACATAATGTGTTACTGAATAACTATAAATATATATTGTGGTATTTTATATGGTTCATTAGTTTATTATATACAAGTACAATTTAATAAATATTGCTATCTGGAATACATAGCGCTATCTGGTGTACATGACGCGATCTGGCAACTCAGCAACTGAATACATTGCGTGATCTAACAACTCAGCAACTGAATACATGGCGCTATCTGAAAACTCAGCCAGAATATAGGTTTATAAAAGACCGAGAAGCTGGTGAAGACTCATTCCCAGCTCGGCTCCAGCCGAGCAAGGACCTCTGGTCCTTCTCTTTTTGGCCCTTTGGTAAAACCCCTTAGTGGCCTCTTAGGTTAGGAAAACGAAAATAATATGCCTTGCTATCAAAGGCAACTACTCTCTCTCTCTCTCTCTCTCTCTCCTTCAGGTATCTCCCTCCTTCAGGTGTCTCTCTCTCTCCTGCATGTGTACCTACTGCATGTGTACCTTCGGCATGTGTGCGTATGTGTGTGTACCTCCTGCATGTGTACCTCTCCCCCCTTGGCTGATTAGACGTATATAATAACAATGTATACAATAATACTGCTAAAAAGAGGTATCTGACAACTCAAGCCATTTACGCCAACTGGCTGATTAGGAGCCCATAAAACAACGCCAACTCGGCTGAAGTCTTAATGTGCACTTGGCTCCTGCCAGGTGAACACCTCTCCTCCTTTCTCTCCTCCTTTCTCTCTGGCCCTTTGGGGGGAATAGCTTGGGGGAGGCCTCCAAGTTGCATGCCCCTTGCAACCTAGGTTGGTGCATGACCCTTGCAACCTAGGTTGGCAACAAAGGCCAGTACTCTTTTGTTTCTTTTTTTTAAATTTTTTTGCAACCCCCACCCCCTTTGCAACAACCCCCACCCCCCTTTGCAACAACCCCCACCCCCCCTTTGCAACATTACATAATAACCTGCAACATTCTTGCACTCTCCCCTTTTGCGGCTATACTACTAAAGTCATACGTGGGTACTTGTAGGTTATCTCCTCCCACCAATTTTGACAGAATATTTTCGTTAAAACTAACGAAAATATCACGACTTAACCTAACCAATTATCAAGGGCATACAGTTGATCTATTAGATTAAATGCCCGGTTAAACTGGGCATTCAAACCAATCCGTCATAGTAAATACTATTCCAGAAACAAACAATGTTATAATAATTAATAGACAACTGTACGCCCTTGATAATTGGTTAGGTTAAGTCGTGATATTTTCGTTAGTTTTAACGAAAATATTCTGTCAAAATGTGTGTGTGGGGGGGGGGGGAGATAACCTACAAGTACCCATACGTGTACTGTGCTTATAATATGAAATGTACTGTTTACATGAATACTATTTATATACAGAAGTCACGTGGTTACACTTGGCAATGATACTATGTAGGGTACCGAAAATGTCGTGAGGTATATAGCCGTATTTTCAGAGTAATGTTGTTCATAAAAAATAGGAAATATTTATATAATATGTAATCTATATGTAAATCATTAAATTAATTCCTTAATTCAAATTTAGATATGTATTTGCCGTTTCAGACTTAATCCATTCGGCTTTTATTAAACTCTTTTATATAAAGCTTTGAAATACTTTGTAATATTATAAGTAACTTATGATAATGCGTGCCGCAATCAACCTGCTTTTAATTAATTTCTAATTAATTCTGCGCAACTTTCCACGCAAACTAAAAAAAATTGAACTGACATAAACAAGATTAGCACGCATGCGCAGATAGAGATATTTTCATTCACGTCCGATACTAAAAAGCGATACAGATTCTTCGTTAACGTAAAGAAAATCATCCATGCTCACTAAAGTCAAAAGCTTAAGGCCCAAATTATGGTAAAATAAATACGTGTCGGCCTATATGTATTCTAGGCTAAAATTATGGGAATATTTACTTTAAGAAAATGATGTCTTGCTTTTTTTCCTTTATTATTATTATTATTATTAGTAGTAGTAGTAGTAGTAGTAGTAGTTGTATTTGTTAAGGATCAGAAGTATTACAGTTATATCAGTAATACATTTAACTGTTATACGTATTCACGCAAAATGTAAGCATCTAAACATGCTTATAATTACGAATATTTTATGATAAAACATGGAACAAAGTCCCTCAGAACATATTTCAGGTTCAAACACATTCTGCAGAACATGTTTTAAGAAAACGCATTTAGAAATGCCTTTTAAATTCATTTTAATGTAAACCTGTTTTGCGCAAGTTTAATATTAATTAAACCACACTTTGTGAGAGTGACTGACAATAAAATACTAAGAAAAATGAGGAGCGCATCTTTAGAAATTAAAATTAAATCTGTTACAAATAATATTGGCCAATAATTACGATTATAAAACGCAACAAAATTGCAAAAGAAGCTTTGGCATTCCGTTAATTGTGATTGTACAGTATATAATTATAAATTTAAAAAAGTCATGCAGTTTTAAATTAAATACTAAATACAAAAATAAAAATATTTTTGTACTTGTACTTATAACGCTATTTACGAAGTACATAGCGTACATGCTCAATTATGTCTGAAAAATTGAGGTCATAATTGTCCGTCTGTTAGTCAAGTTCTTTTCCTTTGTTTATTGTTGAGGGTTCTCAACACAACGTATACAGTATACATATATATTTGCTGAAACAGAGTTGAACATGTGACATCTAACCACAGAATTTAATAAATTTCCAATGTGACCCAAATAAAAAACTTTATCGTACATAAAACTGTCCTTCATTTTTTAGATTCTAAATTCTAAACGAACCCCTTTTCACGTTATTCTTTTCCATCATTTTGTTGTCCACTCTTCCTTCGAGTTCATTTCCTTCAATTGAGTTTAAACGAGTTGAAGCGCGTTTAAACGAGTTGAAAGCGTTCAGGGTGCGTTCGAACCCATAAAATTTTAACTGGGTGCGGTTGGCGCGCCATTTACTTAATTAGCTTTTGAAGGGTAGAAGGCAGTCAATCTTTCTTACTTTATTATTGCATTAAAATATTATAAAGGCTGGCGAACCTAAATGGCTGAAGTGAGAAATGGTAAGGTCTCTCTCTCTCTCTCTCTCTCTCTCTCTCTCACACACACACACACACACACATACACCACACACACACACACACACACACACTCGTGTTATATTTTGCGACTTATTATAACTGTATTTAATATGACGGTTTTCCCCAGTTTAGAGGTTCACTCTTTTGTTGTGTCATGTGGTACCGGTACTTAACCTTTAAGCGCCCAAAGGTCTTTTCCGAGAATGAATATAATTGTGTGGCATTAGCCAGAACAAAATCAGTAAAGTGATACTGGGCACTAAAAGGTTAAACATTTACTAATATTATATAGAATACTTCATTACTGCATCTATTTTAATATTAGTCCTCTTGTTACAAAAGTAATCTTTCGTAAAAGAACGCAATATATCCTTTTTACGTTAAAAACTGAAACAAATATTTTGATGTAAAAAATATTAGTTAAATATCAGTCTAAAATATTGATGTAAAATTTGACACCACACCACACACACACACAGTATATGTATATACAGTTTTTAGAAAAAAGTTAGGCAAGAAATGTGAGGTATTCAGAGTTTTGTTTCGTTTCTCCCCAAAAAAATAGTTATTTTTGAAATTATCAGATAAAATTACATTAGGTTCATAAAACTGAAAAGATCCGAAATGTGAAATTCTTAAAAAACATAAAAAAAAATTACTAATTGAAAATCTTTTTATTTTGTTTGGGTGATATTCTTTTTAGTAACAATAATAAAATGTGAAAACCAAAACCAGCTTTAATAAAATATTGATAGCCAATTAATTTTATTTTCACTTCATGCCATTTATTCTCGCTTTTGTGATTGGTTATAATTCTAATCGCACCCCCCATGTTTGCGTGCCACTCTCTTAGAACATGGGTGATGGCTTCACATCTCAAAGACGTCTAATCAATCAAATCCTTTTGCCTTTCCGAGAGAATTGCTCGCCATTTAGAATGGACACTACGCCATTTATGTTCCGTAGGCTTGTTGGCGTCACTTTAGAGAGAGAATTTTTCAGTTACTCCGCAAATGTTCACTGCGTGAAGTTGGGATCAGGACCTTGTGCATGGTGGGTTTGGGTCGTTCACTTTCTCGAAGATGAATCGCTTCCCATGGAATTAAACGAACTCCGCTTGGCAGCACATACCCAACCAAAATTCTGTGCTATACTCTAAAAACTGTCCGCTAATTACATTGCTGAGATCCGATCCCAAAGAAAAAAAGGACTAAACATACTCTGTAAACTATAAGGTATTTAAAGGGTACGTAACGTATATAGTAGGTCGATAGTAGACAGATTAGCTGTCCTCTGGAACTAAGTGAAAAATGCAAAGCGTACATTTCTAGGGATTAAAGAAACCTCTCGGTGTACTGTCGCTGTACCTTCGGTCTTCCCAGTGTACATTTTACATACTTTATACCCAGAGTACCTTTAGTCCTTTTTCCGATTGGATCTAAGGTACACGCAGCGGACAGATTTTAGAGTGTATAGTGCATCGTATTCATATTTCCATCGATTTTTACGAGAGTACCCACTCCAGATATATTGAAGCAACGCTGCGTCACAATCTTACTGATATACACTAAGCGGCAGAAAATTCGGCCCACTTGGAATATCGTGAAAAGCAAAAAAATTGGCAAGCTTCTGTTTATAAAAGTTTTAAAATTCGAAAATATAGTCTATGAGGCAACCAAATAACGGGACAAAACAACGTCAGCTGCGAACACACGAGCTGTAACGAATTTTCGACTTCTTTTAAGAATTCGACAGTATGACATTCAGTTGCTCTTAGACTGCTAGTGCCACTTTTTTCTTCCACTAGTAGGAGTAGGCATTTGCATTTAGTAACAGATAGACTTCTAATTCTTTTGGGTTTCAGAATTGGACAGTTACAATGGATTTGAGTGCCATGAACGTCGCAAGAGTCGTCGCCCTAATTGAAGATGGTTATGTCGCCGATGCGCTAGGAATTCCAAGAACAACGGTTCGACGTGTCTACCAACGTTATGTGGAGACAGGAGAATACACCCGAAGACCAGGATCTGGAAGAGCGCGCTGCACATCTGCCCGTGACGATCGTTTCATCGTCTTGAGTGTTTTGCGAGATCGTCGCTTGACTACTACAAACGTCCGCAATGAGCTGGAAAGGTCTCGAGACGTCAGTGTATCGGAGCGAACCGTTAGAAGGAGACTTATGGAAAATGTTTTACATGCGAGACATTCAGCAATGGGCTCAGAATTGTTCCCACACCACCGCACTGCTCGTCTTGCTTTCGCTCGTGAGCATGTCAATTGGACTCCTCCAAAAGCAACCCTCTCCGTAAAAGTGCACGGAGCGAATCTTTCTCCTGTTCTTCTCCACACTCTTTCCCGTCCATCGGATGTTCGAAGATTAAATCTTGACTCGTCTGTGAACAATACTCGTCCCCATTGGACCATAGTCCAGTTGACATGCTCACGAGCGAAAGCAAGACGAGCGTGGGAGCGGTGATGTGGGAGCAATTCCGGGCCCACTGCTGGACGTCTAGCATGGCTGCATGTAAGACACTTTCCATAAGTCTCCTTCTAACGGTTTGCTCCGATACACTGACGTCTCGAGACCTTTCCAGCTCATTGCGGACGTTTGTGGCAGTCAAGCGACGATCTCGCAAAACATTCAAGACGATGTGCAGCGGGATCTTCCAGATCCTGGTCTTCGGGTGTATTCTCCTGTCTCCACATAACGTTGGTAGACACGTCGAACCGTTGTTCTTGGAATTCCTAGCGCATCGGCGAAATAACGCCGGCTCCGACCATCTTCAATTAGGGCGGCGACTCTTGCGACGTTCACGGCACTCAAATCCATTGTAAATGTCCAATTCTGAAATCCAAAAGAATTAGAAGTCTATCTGTTACTAAACGCAAATGCTTACTCCTACTAGTGGAAGAAAAAAGTGGCACTAGCAGTCTAAGAGCAACTGAATGTCAGACTGTCGAATTCTTAAAAGAAGTCGAAAATTCGTTACAGCTCGTGTGTTCGCAGCTGACGTTGTTTTGTCTCGTTATTTGGTTGCCTCATAGACTATATTTTCGAATTTTAAAACTTTTATAAACAGAAGCTTGCCCACTTTTTTGCTTTTCGCGATATTCCAAGTGGGTTGATTTTTCTGCCGCTCAGTGCAGTTAACATGAAGCTGTTCAAGGCTATATCATCTCTCAAACCTGCGTATTTCCTTCCCAAAAAGTTCATTTTTATTTTCATCACTCCACGGATACCAATTGCCAATGCCAATTTTGATGTTCCATATATGATTTTTTTTGCGAACTTAAGCCTCTTTCTCCTCCATCACTAATATACGATCTGATAATAATTTTTGCCTGGAGTCCACATTCTGGAAGCCTTCATTTTACAACGGACGTGCCTACAGCAATTTCATGGTTCTAAATGGTTGCACATATTTCTGGAGCTGTCTTAAGATGATATGCTGAAGAGAACCTTTGAACAGTGTAATCCTGTTTTGCAATAGTTATTCTAGGTCCAACACTTTTCCGATGTAACCGTCGCCGTAGGGTTCTTAGAACTGCTCTTTTGGATATTTGGAGTTCAGATGCAGTCTCTCCACTTGTTGCCCTATTTATGGAGAGTGAGTGTTTGAGCTCGAAATTCAAGTATTAACTCTCTGTCCATTTCGTGTTGTAGACAGTTGTCAGACATTTATTTTAGAATATCTGATAAAGATAAGAGGACCACAAATCAGGTGAGGTTTAATTATCTCTTATACCACATCTGCATGGTCTTGTATAAGTGTTATAACAAAGTAAGAGTAATAACTCTTATGTAGCAATTACACAATTGCTAAAACTATAGGCTGTACAAGGGACATTCGACCAGGCTACTGCACATCATATTAGTGTTAATGCACACATATAACTTGTTCTGTGGAAACATAAAAAGTTTTCGCTCAAAGGAATAGCATATACGAGTTGTGTTTGTGTGTGTGTGTGTGTGTGTAATATATATATATATATATATATATATATATATATAATATATATGAGGATTGAACTCAGCATGTCCTCCTGAGATTTTTCATAATACACAGACCGTACATGGAACAAGGAACTTTTCTGGGAAAATTAAATCCACTACATCATATATATACAGGGTGTCCGAGAATTATCTGTACAATGTTTGGCTGTTATTAAAAGTCAACCATGAAGTGTAGAAATTCCAGTTTGTCCCATTTTACAGAGAATCTCATTAAGTTTTTTCTGATACCACGTTTTGACAAGTGTTTTAGAAATGTACGCGGGTGACAGACATTGATGATTTAAAAGCAAGAATCACAGCTGCTATTGAGCGAATTGATGTGGATATGCTGCAGCGTACATGGCAACATTTGGAGTATCGATTGGATGTTTTGCGAATCACTAATGGTGCACATATCGAATGTTTGTAACAACGTTACTTTAATAAAAGAAACTTTTGAAAATACAGATTCTAAATAATCTTGTTTAAGAATTTTACGTGTGTTATCAAGAATTTTATTAAAGATGAAATTGTACAGATAATGTCGGACACACTGGAATTTCTAAAAAACTTGTCAAAACTTGGTATCAGAAAAAACTTAATGAGATTCTCTGTAAAATGGGACAACACTGGAATTTCTACACTTCTTGACTTTTAATAACAGGCAAAAATTGTACAGATAATCTCGGACAACCCTGTATATATACATATATATATATATATATATATATATTATATATATAATATATATATATATACACACACACTGTGTGCAAACAATGTTATATTCGGTTGGTTTGCTCTATTTGTCTCAGCTGTATAGGTTTCCGTGTATGATAAAGAGACTGAACTCAGACTTATGACTGATACTAATATCTCTCTCTCTCTCTCTCTCTCTCTCTCTCTCTCTCTATATATATATATATATACACACCACAACTCTCCCCCTCTTACGGAACCCTTTGTCCCTCCCTTTTCAATGCGCCACCGATGGAGGACAGATGATGGTGAAAGGATGCATGAAAGGCTGCGAGGAAAGGAGGACGACGGTCTCTGTGAATTCGTCGCCAAATGAAGTCATCCACGATTGAGTGGTTTCGAATCCTTTTGTCCTCCTTGGAGACGCCGAGATCCCGAAAGGAGCTTCTTCGCTCCTTCTGTTTTGCCTTCTCAATACCAAGAATAGCCTTCAGTCGGTCGCGCAGAATTTTTACCACCATTTCCTCCACATATCATCATCATCATCATCATCATCATCGTCGTCGTAAAATAATTAATAATAATAATAATGGTTTCCGATATATATATATATATTATTATATATATATATATATATATATATATATATTATACACAAACTCAGAATGGTTCCCTGAGAACATTATATGTTAAACACAGACCGTGCATGGAACAAGGAACTCTTCTGGGAAAATTAAATCCACTATAGTCCGAATAAGTAATGGTAAATGACAAATACCATAGTTTTTTTCCTTTTTCATGATTTT
>JAJOZX010003462.1:212500-310000 GCA_023014485.1 Bathynomus jamesi | reverse complement strand
TATTGAACTATTTAACTTTCAACAATAGTAATTTTCCAAATAGACCAATTATCGGGCATAATCGGGCAAAAAATGCCCATCAGACCTGTCCGATTCGTGGTTCAATTTGGATAGTTTTGAGTTTGATATCCAAAACCCGTCTTGATTTTAGCCTTTTATAATCTTTCATCATTGCGAATTGCATGAAGTTAATCAAGCATCCTGTGATGGCTCTATCTGAGCTCCTAATGTGAGATGGAATAGCCCAATTCGATGATGACCCTTTTAGCTGAAGTCACGGAGCGTCTCAGGGGTCCGCGCAGGAGGGAAGGAAGGATATGTGCGCCGGTCATTACTGCACAGAATGAGATGAAGGAAAGTTAGTTAGTTAATCATTTCGGTCTAAATTGTTTTTCAAAAGGGATTTCCTTATTCGTTTGCCGTTTATGAAGGATTAAATAAATAAAAAAGGAAATAGTGTTAATGACTTCATTTGAATAACCAAACTTGTACTCACTACACACACACACACACACACACACACACACACACACACATATATATATATATATATATATGTATATATGATACACGATACACACAGACCGTGCATGGAACAAGGAACCCTTCTGGGAAAATTAAATCCACTGTAGTTCGAATAAGTCAGTGGTCGGCGAACTTTTTTGGGTATTATTACCCCACAATATAGGGCGTCCCAAAAAAATGTATACACACTTTAACAGCTGATAGCTCAATTGATGTTTCTTTCTTTCCAAGTTAAACCCATTAGAATTAATAATGGCAGTCAGACTAAGCTTTGAACAAAGGAAATTCATTCTAAAATGCTACTGGAAGTGTGAAAACGCAGTTGAAGTGCAAAGACAGTTTAGGAGGGAGTTTCAAACAGATCCACCAACGCGACTTACCATCACTCGAATTAGAGATAAGTTTGAAGCCGATGGAACTGTTCAGAATGTCCACAAGAAGCGTTCCGGAAGACCACGGACATCGACAAGCCCCACAAAGCAAGAAAGAGTACTGGAAACGTATCACCAAAGTCCAAGAAAATTTGTGCGGCAAGCGAGTCGTGAGGTAGGAATTTCAGAATCGTCTGTCCAACGCATTTTGAAGCACTGTCAATGGAAAAGTTACATTCCAAGATTAGTCCATGCTATTAATGAAGATGATCCGGACCGAAGAGTGGAGTATTGCGAGTGGTACTTGGCACGATGTGGATGTGGATTGGACGAAGGGGTTTCGTAGAATACCCTCCGCGTTCACCAGACCTCACACCACTAGACTTTTTTTTATGGGGATACTTAAAAGACAAAGTCTACGCTATAAAACCTGCAACAGTCGCTGAATTGAGAGCAGCCATTGAACGAGAATGCACACAAATACCAAACGAAATGTTTCGTGATGTTTGCGATTCCATTGCTTCGCGTTATCAGCAGTGTCTGGACCAGAACGGACGTCAGTTTGAAAACAGGCGTTGACAAAACAATTAAATAATGTCTGTAGATTCTATTACATTTTGAAAATGAAATGTATTTTAATAAACACTGCCTTTATAATTATTTAAAGTGTGTATAAATTTTTTTGGGACGCCCTGTATTTGAGGACGTAATCAGGACGTAAATTCGTAATATTCTAAAATTTAGAATAACGCCACATTTATGTAACAAAATAAAATAAAAATATACGAAAAAAATATCAGCACAAAGTGTCTCTCATACCGCACGCATTACCCCCAAAAGTTTTAAATTTACCCCCATTTGGGTAATTTACCCCTGTTCCTCGACCACTGGAATAAGTAATGGTAAATGACAAATACTAGTTTTTTCTTTTTCATGATGCTAGCCCGACGTGGGCAACGGGTCACTTGCAAAGAGGCCCCAAAAATATAGCTTCCCTCACCAGCTATCTGCAAAGCAGATAGGATCCACTTTGGGACAGGATCTAGGGGTAGATCCTGTCCCAAAGCTGGATCCTATCTGCTTTGCAGATAGCTGGTGAGGGAAGCTATACTTTTGGGGCCTCTTTGCGAGTGACCCGTTGCCCACGTCGGGCTAGCATCATGAAAAAGAAAAACTATAGTGTTTGTCATTTACCATTACTTATTCGAACTATAGTGGATTTAATTTTCCCAGAAGAGTTCCTTGTTCCATAAATATCAGCAGTTAATCGTTGTTCCAAAACGAACGGTCCAATCAACTGATCTCCAATTACACCGCACCTAACATTCACTGAGAATCGATGTTGAAAGTGTCCTTCAACGATAACGTGGGGATTATCGGCGGACCACAAGTGGGAATTTCGTCTGTTGTTAATTTCGTCCTGAATGAATTGTGCTTCATCACTAAACAGTATGCGATTAAGAATTTGGCGATGCATAACCATCCACTGGCAAAATTGAACACGTTTATCGTAATCATCCGGTTGAAGAGCTCGCACACATTACAAATGATAGGGATACAAACCCTCATCATGTATAGTTCGCCATACACGCGATGCGGATTCACCAATTCGTCTAGAAATCCTTCGAACACTGGTAGTTGGGCTACGTTGTACTAGGTCCAGTATGCGTTCCTCCACAGCAATGGGCCGTCGTGCTACATGTTCTTGGTTACGTGGAACAATTATCCCTGTTTCCCTTAATCTCTGGTGTGTGTCACTAAACACTTGCCTGCTCAGTATTCGGCGGTTCGGAAAATGTCTTCGATATTCCTCAACTGCCGCTCTGCTGTTACCATCACAGAATCCATAAATGAAATGGATATCAGCGTATTCAGCGGGTGTAAACTGTTGATTCATTTTGATTGTTCACCTTAGCGCAACACAGTGTCTCGTACCACAGATCAGAACCAACTGAAAGAAAAAACTGAGGATTAGTAGTGGTAACTTCGTTAATTGAAACTACCACCAGTGCTGCCACCTGTCGAATTACACACAAGTAGGGATTTGTTGTTTGCACATCTTAAAACGTCCGTAGCTCCGCAACGGTTGGAAATAACACCTATGTTGTATTAACTTTTTTCACTCGATATCACCTTCCAAATCACCCCCCAAAGTATGGCAGACCGGTTGTGAAACATTATATATATATATATATATAGTGTACTGTTCAAAACTTTGGAAACGTCACTAAAATTTACCCCTCTCCCTCTAAGGAAAAAAAAACCACCTCCATATTCTAGTTAAAATCTAGAATTTGGCAGATGTTCCTAGATAGCATAATTTTTCTTGTCCACGCTACACATGCTTAATACAAACAGTACCCTACAAGGTTATCGGTTAACTATCTGAAAGAATTCTTAGAACTACATCACTCAGGTATGCTATCCCTCGTTCTTTTCATTTAAAATCGATTTTAGGCAACCGGCTTTTTTTAATTTTTTGCTTAACTATAGTAGAATAGTTATATTTATCGAATGTTTCCAGTATAATAGTGATATGTAATGTGTTTTATAAACATTCCTAGTTTTCTACATTATGTATCGAAATAATGAGTGCCTTAAACTCTATTACAGGTGGATTCAACTGATTTTTTCACATGCAATGGCTCCAGTACGGCAAATAATAGGAAATATTGACGTAAGGATCGTGGCTTTACGAGAAGAAAGACACCTGTCAGAGAAATTGCTAAAAACTGTACATTTCTGTAAAAGGGGTGTGGGGCACTATCAAACGTCATCTTGAAACGGGGTCAGCTAAAACTAAACAACGTAAGGGAAGGCCAAGAAAAACAAAATCTCAAGACCAGTACTTGAAGGTTATATGCCCAAGAGATAGAAGGCAATCGAGTTATAGTTTGTAGCAGAACTTTAATTCATCACAGGGCACTAACGTTTCGGCCATAACAATACGACGTCGAATACAGGAGGCACGGTTGCTCGGAAGAGTTGCTGCCAAAAAACTGTACCTAAAACCTGAACGTCGACTGCGTGGGCGAAGGTTCTGTGGACAAATGAGTCAAAATTTGAAATCTTTGGGTCTAAAAGAAGACTGTACGTACGACGGTGACATGGTGAGGGATATGTGCTTATACTCAACAGTAAAGCGTGGAGGGGTGGGACCTATCAATGTTTGGGGGGATCCATAAGTTCATCTGGAGTTGGCTCACTTGTGAAACTCGAAGGTCCTCTTAATTAAAAAGGCATGCTGTGCCAGATGAAAAGTGTTCGATTTGACAAGGGTTCATCTTTCAACAAGATAACGACCCCAAACACACGGCACGGATTTTAGAAACATATTTGATGGGGAAGGAGGACGTTGGAGAACTGAAAATTATGGAATGGCCATCACAAAGCCCCGACATGAATCCAACTGAGGCTATATATTGGACAATGTAGACGCCGAGAAAGATAATCTGAAACTATCTAATACTGAACAACTGAATGTTTGGATGAATATTCTCCTATCACTCTAAAGAAATAAATACACTGACACCATTATTAACACAATACATGCCTGTTATAATAGTAAAAGGGTCACACACTAAATACTGACACTTTTTTTTAATGTAGGAAGGAAGGGGCCAAGGGTGAGCGCCCGCAAAAGTGACCCCTTCATAAAAAAAGGAAAGAGCCGAAAACAATGCCTCCAAGGCTCAACAATGCTACTTTTTTATAAATTTTGAAAAGATTGTGTACTGTGTAAGATGCATGTATGTGTAGTGAAGAATAAAGGGAGATATATGTGTTTGAGAGCATGCTGGACTGTTTACAGGGTAGATGAGACACGGTAAAAGATCAGCTGAAGGGGACAGTGACTAAAGAAACAGGACTTCCAGCACTCCCTGTCTCCTGCCTAACGTCCACCCCGGAGTACTTCCCTGATCGACTTGTGTCTTCAATCTCCTCCTCCTTACATCTTTGTCTTGTAATTATTCCTTAAAATAATAATATACTGTATATTTGTATGCGTTTTATACTCTACTACCTCATCATGATGGCTATAAATACCCATATACCATTGGTGTTTCAAAGCTTGCAACATATATTCTGCTCGATTTTTTAGTTCATTCAGAACAAAAATTAAATGACTTATAAGGACAAATTTGCTCGAAGTTTTAGTTTATTCACAACAAAAATTAAATGACATAATGACAAATTAATCATCAATATAATTCCCTTATTTTTCTATAACCTCCTCCCACCTGTAGAAAAGTTTTTTTTATGCCACGTTCGAAGAAATCCCTTGGTTTTGAGTTAAAAAAGCGGTCACTTCGTTTTCGATAGCTTCCCTGGATTGCAGCTTTTGTCCATCTAGGTGATGTTGCAGACTTCTGAATAAATGGTAGTCTGAAGGTACGATGTCCGGAGAATAAGGTGGATGAGGCATTTTTTCCCAACCAAATGCCTCCAGTTGAGTAGTGGTGATTCGAGCAGTGTGAGGGCGCGCGTTATCCTGGTGGAAAAGAACACCTCTGCGATTAATTAATGCAGGACGTTTTTCTTGTAATGCCATCTTCAGTCGTTGGAGTTGTTGGCGGTAGACTTCAGCTGCGATTGTTTGGTTATCTGGCAGAAGCTCAAAATGAATAATTCCTTGCATATCCCACCAAACGCATAGCAAAATTTTCTTTGGATGGGGTCCATTCCTTGGCTTAGGTTCAGGCTTTGTTTCACGGCTAAGCCACTGATGTCGACGCTTAATATTGTTATAGAGAACCCGTTTTTCATCCCCAGTGACGATCCGATTCAAAAACGGTGCCTGCATTTGCCGAGAATGCAGTGATGTGTAAATATCGATTCGATGTTGAAGATTCGTTTGTGACAAATCATGCGGAACCCATTTTCCAACCTTCACTACTTTTCCTAACAGCTTCAAATGACGATGAATGGTCATATGGCTAACGCCGAGTTGCAGGCCAAGTTCTCTTACAGTTACCGTTGGGTTTTCCTCCACTGTTGTTTTCAGCAACTATTCATCTAACTCATTTGGTCATCCTGTTCGTTGATAACACCGGTCTGCATGAAAATCGATTTCTTTATTTTGAGTTGTGATTCTGAAGCAGTTCGCTGCGCTGAATTAAAAAATGCTACAAGTTGTTTTCTATCACCCACAGTTTTAAAGTTATTAGCAAAACAACTTTGGGGCGTTTTGTAATTTTTTACCTTTTTTATCTTTAATTAATTTCGTTTTTTCATATTTTTCAGATAGATAATTCTAACATTACGTCTTTAAAATTTTAATAATGGCTTCTAGAGGATGTACCCATAGTCCAGACATATTTTGTTATATTTGTGGTCGGTATGTCGTTGTAAAACAAAGGACAAATGTAACGACCTTCATTAAGAGAGCTTATCATGCTTATTTTGGAATTAAATTAGATCAAGACAAAAGTTGGGCTCCACACAAGGTTTGTCTTACGTGTGTTGCGGCACTAAGGAATTGGAGCAAAGGTAAAAAGAAAAGTTTGCCATTTGGGATCCCTATGGTATGGCGCGAGCCTAGAAACCATACCGACGACTGCTACTTCTGTTCTTGCAATGTTAAAGGTTATAATGCAAATAATAAAGAGAGCCTTCAATACCCAAGTCTTCCATTTGCAATAAGGCCGGTACCCCATGGTCCAGAAGTTCCTATTCCCCGCCCACCCGAGAGTCTGGATCAATACAGATCAGATTCTGATTCAGCTCCAAATCCAGACAATGATGATGTTTATGAACAGCCAACAGCTGACCGAGATCCTCCTAAACCATTAACCCAAGCCGAACTAAATGACTTAGTCAGGGATTTGAATCTGCCTAAGGACTGCAGAACTTTTGGGGTCTAGATTGCAGGAGAACAATTTATTGGCATCTGACACATACTTCGCTTGGTACAGAAATCGTGAGAAAGACTTCGTGCCTTTTTTCGAAGAAGATGGTCCCTTGGTATTTTGCAAGGACATCACAGGATTAGTGTGCAAGCTAGGCATCGAATACCAAACCAGTGGCTGGAGGTTGTTTATAGATGCCTCTAAAACCAGTCTAAAAGGAGTGTTACTGCACAACGGTAACAAATATGCATCAATCCCAGTGGCCCATTCTACTCATTTAAAAGAGACCTATGATAACATGAAACTGCTTCTGGAAAAAATTCAGTATCAAAATCACAGATGGATATTGTGTGGGGATCTCAAAGTCCTTTGCATGTTACTTGGGCAGCAATCAGGATACACTAAGATGCCATGTTTCATCTGCGAATGGGATAGTCGAGCACGTGACCAGCACTGGAAGAGGAAAACTTGGCCTCCTAGAGAGAATCTTACCCCAGGATCAAAGAACATTTTACATGAACATCTAGTTGAACCAAATAAAATCCTCCTACCACCCTTGCACATTAAGTTAGGCTTGATGAAGCAGTATGTCAAAGCATTGAATAGAGAAGGTGAGTGTTTCAAGTACATTTGTTCAAAATATCCAAAGATTAGCTACGAGAAAATAAAGGAAGGTGTTTTTATAGGTCCTCAGATTAGAAAGTTATTGACAGACGATCATTTCCTGAACACAATGACCAATAAAGAAAAAGAAGCATGGCTTGGTTTCAAAGATGTTGTTGAAAACTTCTTGAGAAACTACAAAAGCCAAAATTATGAAAAATTGGTGGAAAATATGCTTAAAAAGTTTTGCGCCTTAGGCTGCAACATGAGCCTGAAAGTTCACTTCTTATTTTCGCATCTTGACCGTTTTCCCGAAAATCTCGGAGATGTCAGTGAGGAGCAAGGGGAACGATTTCACCAGGACATCAAAACCATGGAAAGAAGATATCAAGGAAGATGGCATACAAATATGATGGCGGATTACTGCTGGTGTCTGCAACGAGATCAGCCTAACGCACAGCATAAGAAAACATCAAAGAAGCACCGGTTTAGTCGTCATTAGTCAGATCTACCTTCGTAGTCTTAAGGCTTTGGAATAAGTCCTGAAATGTTTGTGTTTGCAAGTAAAGAAGGTAAATATATTTTGTTTCTTTCAGTTATTTTTTTATTCTTTCATAAACAAGCAATATGCTTGTCCAAGAGCTAGGAGCTATTTAATTCTGCTTTAATTAGGTTTTACTCTATCACCTAAAGATTTCGTGCTACAAGGGGGTGTTATAATACCTCATCTGTCCCCAAATGTTAACCACCCATTGATGGGAGGGGAGAGAGTATTTTGCTGGGAACGGGACTGGTTGTTATATATATTTACCCTACATTATTATGTAAGCGTTACTGTAGTCTATAACAACAAAATTTATGGTTTAGCATGTGCAATCCAATGTTGGTCTCGATAAGATGGTTCACATTTGGGAATAAATGGGGGATTTATGACACACCCTGTAGTAAGAAAACCATACGTGATAGGGAAAAACTAACTATGTTTTTGAGATCAGCGCACTCAAATTATATAGAATCACCAACTAGTTTGTAAAAATCGATCGACAAGTTTTCAAATGTGTACTGGTGTAAGCTTTCAGACTGAAGTCTCCATTTCTGAACTTCTCAAACCATCTCCTACACATCAATTCGCTCACATCATTTCCATAAACTCTTTGAATGTTTTTTGGGGATTCACTAGCGTTAGATCCTTTATGGAACTCATAGAGCATCACATGTCGAATATGTTCTTTCGTGGGCTCCATGTTTTTTCAATTACTGTAATATCGTAGGGGTGGCGTTGTAACTGTATGAAAAACACCAGAGAAAATATTCATTAGCCTAATCCTACACTAGCCAAAGCTTACACTAGCCTAAGTCATTCTGTATCATTCTGTATCGTGATAAAACCTGTGCGAACCTGTCGCCGCGTGTATTTTGCAACATTTCTAAAACTATTTCACATTATCTCGAGGTTATTCTATTATCTATCGTCCGTTTTCTAATCGAGCAGAATTTATGTTACAACCTGATATATATTGAGAAATAAACAGAAACTCATACAAAAATATATTGAGATAATAGAAATATATTATTAATATATTAGTATTACATGATTAAAGGTAGAAAAATAAAAGAGAATATATGAGAAGTATAAAAAGGATAAAATAACAGTTAAAATGTACAACTTTCAATTTGTATTCATCAGTAACAATAACATTAAATCATATTTCAGTCGTAACGAAAACACCCCTCAACCCTTTATCTCGCCCACTATTTACTGTTTCAACTGTATTCGCTGCAAAGCGAATTATATTGGCAGCACTACTTGCCAATATCAAACAAGAGTAGACTAGCATCGCGGTACCTCTAACAGAACATCACACCCTTTAAGTAAACCGTCCAGATCAGCTATAAGGGATCATTGTCATCTCCACAACCACCCCCTACTCCCCACCAACTTCAAAATTATTAACTCCGAACACCAACCAACCGACCTCCGCATCCTTGGATCCCTACATATTCTTAATACAAAACCAACCCTGAACGACCATAGTTCTACCTTCAACCCAAACATATCCAGATAAACTCCCGCCTCATCACTGAATAAAAAACCTGCGACCAGTCATTCTAATTTTTTAACAATTCCGATATGAATATCCCAACATTCACCCAATTGCCAACTCTTCTGCAGTTTCTTAATTTACATACTTCTATAAAAACCTGATAAGATAACATACATTCATTGTTACTATATTTATCATTCCTTCTTAACCTTTTGCATATTTTAACTCACGGGTGCTCAGACTTTAGGTACCTAAGATCTACTTTTACCAGCCTCACCCTAACGCGATCTACCAGCATTGAAATTTACAACAAAATTTGGAGCTATTGAAGAATAGGGACCCCAGCCTTCTTTAGTTAGCTTTATAAGGCTAACTAGCGAAAATATCATGACCTAACCTAACCAATCGTCAAGGGCGTACAGTTAACCTAACGATTGGTTAGGTTAGGTCGTGATATTTTCGTTAGTTAGCCTTATAAGCCTAACTAAAGAAGGCTGGGGTCCCTATTCTTCAATAGCTCCCTTTTTTTTTGCACATCAATATATTTTCTTTATTTATGCAAAATAAATTTATTTAAATAATAATTATGGAATAATAAGATTTTTTTGGTTCTTACATTATCAAATAAACGTTTCGGAAAGCAGGGTAGACACGTTTGGCGTCCATATGGACGTCCATATGATTATCTGTTAGAGTGGACCGGTACTTGAACTTGATGAGCTTCATTTTTGAGAACGCCTGATTCACAGAGGTACGTGGAACCAAAAAATGCTGTCAAATACGTGACACTTTTTCTCAGATTTGAATATTTTTCCTTCACGAGAAGATTCCAAAAATTTTTACTGAATGCCCTCGATTTGATTTGAGGGTCGCTTTGCAGTGTTAAAGTTTCACTTTCGATGTAAGATGTATTCATGTGAAATAATATTGCCATTTTTAATGCAATTTCTTTAACATCTACTCTACATCAAACGGAAAGCACATAACTCTTACTACAGGCTCTAGCATTGCGAAGTCTTGGAGGCGCCTCTCAAACTCTGTGATGAGGCTGTCCACCCGTTTCACATATCAATCATTGTCAAAATTTGTAGGTTCTTTTTCCTGTCTTTCTACTGACATCGTATTTTGGAAATGCCTCAGTTTGTCAGAAGAACAGCTACATTTTTTTGTTTAAAGGCATTCGCAGAACTAATCTTTGGACAATATTTTTATCTTTTCCTTGAAGTTCTAAATTGAGTACGTTCAGCTTGGCAGTCACATCAGTCAAAGCAACTAAATATAATAACCACACTTAAACTTCCAACTACTTATATTCATCATCTCTTGAGCCCAGAAACTCCTTGATTTCGGTCAACAAATCTCTCAATCTCTGAAGAAATTTTCCCCTACTAAACCATCTTACATCGGAGTGAAGCAAATGGTTTGTGTGTTCAGCTTCACTTTCTTCCAGTTGAAACTTAAAAAGACGCCTCTGCAGACTTCTTGCCCGAACAGAACATACGATCTTGAGGCCAATATCCATGACTTTGTTCATATTCATTGTATGAACATAACCTGTTGATAAATTATGCACTGATAACTATGGAAGTTACGAAAATCATTATCATATTTGCAGAGAGCAACGAAACCACAGGTCATGTCCGGAGCTCCATTGGTGGTAACAGAGCTGGGCAATAAATACATTGAATGTATTTAAATACTAAATACTAAATACATGGGAGAAATGTATTTAAATACTAAATACTAAATACATTTTACGAATGTATTTAGATACTAAATACAAAATACATCAATTGTATTTAAATACATTTGTAAATACATTTTAAATACATACAAATTTTAACATATGCATTCACTAATTCATGAGCAACAACAATATAAAATGAGTAGATGAGTAGATGAGACAAACGTAAACATAAGACGTAAACATAAACATAAGGCACCTTACGAATTCTCTTTTATTTCACGGTTGCTGCGGATCAAAACCAATCTTTCAAAAGTTTTGTCTGAAAGAGAGTTTCTTTTGGGAGTCAAAGTGATTCCCGCGAATGAGAATATTCGCTCTACCGGTGCCGAAGATGGTAATGTCGTGTTATAGCGGAGAGACAGTCTTTTTATGAGAGGATGTTTTCCCAAACTGTTGATGGTCCGATCGGAATCTTGTAGAAGTGCCAATACATTCATGTCTGCAGATGGTGCAATAGAGGACCTCGAAGATGAAGAGTTGTACTGTGCTAGTACAGAACGTGTATTAAACCAGTAAAAGTATTTACATTTTTATATTTTGAGTATTTAAATACATTGTATTTAAATACTCATTAAAGTATTTAAATACTATATTTAAATACATGAAAAACAATGTATTTATAAATACAGTTCTAAATACACAAATGTATTTAAATACGTATTTAAATACAAATGTATTTAAATACTGCCCAGCTCTGGGTGGTAATGGACACAAGTATGTTAATGGGTAAGTGAGTGTTATTAACAAAGTCATTGAATGCCTGGAAAATGTCCTCTCCTCGAGTTTTTCCCTTTAATGATATGATCTTGAGCAATAACTCCTTAGCAGTCACATTTTTAAATACCATTCTCATGAAAATGCACAGATGGGATGTGTCAATAACATCTGTCGATTCATCAAATTGAAGTGAAAAGAAAACGCACTCATTTATATCTTTATTTAGTTGCACTCTCAGATCCTCCCGCATTACTTCTGAATGTCGCGTAACAGTGTCTGGATAGCTGAATTTCCTTAATAACTGAAATTATTTCCGATTTCTTTTTCAAATGATCAAAGAATGATTCTGCTGTCTCCAAAAATGTATTTTTTACCGTGTCTCCATCCTTGAACGGTTTCTTGCGCTTAGTTAACACGTCACTCACCTGGAAGGATGCAATTGTAGCTGTCTTTGATTTCTCGATGGGCCTAGTAAATGTGGATTGTTGGACAACAAATTGCAACTTCAATTCTTTCATCTTTGTCTTGCGCAGTCCACTTTTGGCTGGAAAATCGCTCTCATGTTTCATGTGAACAGTTTTGAAATACCTCTCAACACTTTCCTTCGTATCAATTGCTACGGTCGAATGGCAGATCAAACACACGTACGCACTTTGAATTCGCCATTATAAAAGAATAATCTTCCTCCTCATTGTGATTGTGAAAATGGTAAGATTTTGATTTTCGTTTCTTGGTTCAGCACTCATGATTAGGTGCTACTGTAGTATGCGGTCTACCTACGATTCGGCGGTCTACCTTTTAATTACAGCTTCTTATCTTGTTTACTAATTGTTTGTTTACATCCCATTGTCAATCGCCCTTGACGATTGGTTAGGTTTAGTCATGATATTTTCGTTAGTTTTAACGAAAATATCATGACTAAACCTAACCAATCGTCGGTAGACCGCATACTACAGTAGCACCCATGATTAACCCTCCACTAAAATTTTAATTGAAAAATTTACTGGAAACCTACGTTTGGAGTAATTTTTTTCTATAAAAGATTAGAATTTGCTCGTTTTCTTCCCAACAACCTTTAGGCTGCTGACTACTCTGTAATAACGGCTGTCAGTTTGCGAAATGACTGAGGCGTTGCCACGTTTGACATGTTCGTCACCCGCAACGCATAAAACCGACAACTTGTGTACCGTAAGAATTTGTGACGCAACTCAAAGACCAATACTCTTCGCGAAACATGTTAGAAGAAAGTATAGTCTCAGCAAAATCAGCACATAATTAAAAAAACAAATGGACGTGTAAAAATGTGTGTAGAATGCATGGGCAATAAAAAAGGACAGCTTCAGGAATAGGAATACAAACAGGTTACAAGTGCAAGCAATGCGATCTTTCTCTCTATCGCTACCTAGAGAGGTGTCAAGTTGTCAACCAGTGATATAATGGAGACCACCATGACCGAGACTGAGACCGAGACCGAGACCAGAAAAAAGGTCCGAGACCGGTCTCGAGTCCTACATCACTCAACTGTCAACCGTAGGTTAATGAATCATAAGTTTTAAAAATTTCCGCGGTTTACTTGAAACGAGTCAACGGTCCACCGGTTGACCGCGATCGACGTCCTCAGCAGCCGTTTTAACTGTTATTTTATCCTTATTATACATTTATATATCTTTTATTTTTCGACACTTAATCATGTAATATATTAATAATATATTTCTATTATTTCAGTATATTTTTGTGTAAATTTTTATCATTATATTTAATTATTTTTCTTACATTTGTTTCATATTTTTAACTTTTTAACATTGATAATGGAAATTAAATTTTTCCGAAGCGTTTGCCAATAAACTTCAATATGTGCCATCTCCTCGTCCTCTTATTTTTCACTAAATTGCTCTTCCACAAGACAAGCCCTTCAATCAAGTGTGTGTGTATATATATTATATATATATATATATATATATATATATATATATATATATATATATATATCAGAAGGTAGGAACAAATGTGAGTATGTCTGAGGACTGGAAGAAAGCAATAATTGTTTCATTGTACAAAATGAAAGGTGAAAGAATTGAATATAAGAACTACAGAAGTAAAGTCTGTTGAGTGTAGTGGGGAAGGTGTATGGTAGGATAGTGATAGAATGAATTCGTTGTATTACAGAATGCTTGGTGAGCGATGAGCAAGGAAGGTTCCGAGGTGGAAGAGGCTATGTGGATCAAATGTTTGCAGTGACACAAATGATTGGGAAAGCATACGACAGGGATTGCAAGGTGTACATGGCTTTTATGGATCTCGAGAAAGCGGATAATGGAGTAAATAGACAAGTTTTGGGGCAGGTCTTGCGTATATATGGGGTTGGCGGTGGACTCATAAATGCGGTGAAAAGTTTCTATGATGGAAGTAGTGCATGTCTGAAAGTAAATAAGGAACTGTGTGGATGGTTTGATATAAGTGTTGGTGTGTGTCAAGGATGCGTCATGTCCCCGAGGCTGTTCAGTTTGTTAATGGATGGAGTGATGAGAGAGGTGAAAGCGCGAATGCTTCAAAGAGGGTTGAATCTGGTGTGATGGGAGTAGGTGGGTCCTGTCGAATCTGTTGTATGCGGATGATGCTGTGCTATTTGTTTAGAATGAGTGTGATATGAGAGAGGCTGTTAAGAGTTTTGTGGAAGTGTGAGAGAGAAGATTGTTGAAACACTGAATGTGGGTAAAAGCAAGTTATTGCCTGTGGAGAGTAAGGGAAATTCGAACTGTCATGTGATGGTGAATGGCCAAACTCTAATGGTGATAGAGTCTTTTGAACAAAAGAGGTACGAGTGCGGGTGAAATTGATAGTAGAGTGAATCAAGAAAGAGGGGTGGCGGGTGCGCTGAAAGAGACTTTGAGAAAGCGGAGATTATATAGAGATTCTACGAGATGTTTACATGAAGCTGTGTTAGTACCAATACTTTTGTATGGATGTGAAACATTGACATGGCACGAAAAGGAGAAGTCAAGAGTAAGAGCAGTTGAAATAGATAACTTCAGAAGTGTGTGGCGTGTGCGCCGGATTGATGAAGTGAGAAATCGTGTGGTTCTGGACAGGCGGGATGTGCGGAAATCAGTGAAGTGAAAACTGAGGAAAATGTGTTAAGGTGGTTTGGACACGTTGAAAGAATGGAAGATGACAAAGTTGTGAATAGAGTGTATAAGAACGTTTGCGAAGGTAGAAGTAGGAGAGGGAGGTCGAGAAGAATGTGGGTGGACCATGGTGAATGATTGTGTAAGGAAACGTGGATTTGATCTGGGTTGCTGCGAGTAGTGGAGGCTTGCTAGAGGTAAGTTCGAGACGCTCTCTTTTATTTTTGACAAAGCCTGGAAGCACCACTACCACACATGACGTATGAAGCGCCTCAGGTGTGGAATTTATCCTTGTGTAGGTGTGCTTGTTCACTAGGATACTAGTGTGAATGATTGTGTAGACTGTAGAGTATGCCTTATATTCTACCTATTTTCTTCTCCCTTCCCTTTTTATTAACATCCGAACATGTTTGCTTTCTCATCCCATCTCATTTAGGAAATGCGATTTTTAAGATGTATATCTATCTATTTATCTATCTATCCATCTATCTATCTATCTATCTATCTGTCTGTCTATCTATCTATCCATCTGCCTATCTATCTATTTGTTTATCTATCTATCTATCTATCTAGTTATATATATATCTATAGATATATATAAGATCATAAATTTTGTGAAAATTACATTTTCAAATAAGTCAGTTAACAGATCATGCCTATCTCTTAATTTCTTCAATAAGTAATTAAATCTTAGATTGGAAACCTAAATATATATATATAGATATACCGGAGCTATACCTATCTCTACCCTTTTAAAGACTTGATTAATAAGATCAGCGAGAGTTTAATATATCAATCAAACATAAAAGTTTATATATATATATATATATATATATATGTGTGTGTGTGTGTGTGTGTGTAAGTATAAAAACGCTTACGTTTAAATAGTTTTTCATTCTGTAAAAGGATTCTCTGTTTAAGAAAGACATATTACCCGTTTGCGAAGAAAATTAATCAATCAAAGCAGATATATCTTATCTGGAGAGCTGATCGACCATTTATCAAAGAATGGCCGAATTCTTATTAGTTTTTTGATGTTTAGCAGTTATATATAGGATTTATCTGAGTTTGGGATAATGTTTTAATACTTGTGCTTTTCGAGTGTGCACTTATATATATATATATATATATATACACACACACACACAGTGTATATATATATAATATTTTATTTATATTAAAAACTGATTTTTCAACCAATTATTATTATAGTATTGTTTGCTGTTTGTAGTCATTATGAAAGCAATTAAAGAATAATGAGAACATGCATACATTATACTGTGTATGGGTCAATTTACTTTTGAACGTCTTCATAATTTGAATTATGAAACGCGCACTATACTTAAGTTGGTAGTTAATTATGCTGTATATTTAATTAATTATGAGAATGACGTTTTCTTCCAGTCATAATAATAATAATAATAATAATAATAATGAAAAACAAAGTCTTGGTTGTTTCCCATTTTTTTAATTAACTTAAATATCGTAAAGATTTTCAAAAAATTTTGAGTCATTTCCTTTACGAAGGTCAAATTAAGATCCTTGATTCCGAGGTTCAAATTGAAGATCCCTCGTTTTGGAAATTCTTTTTTTTTTTTTGTGTGGGTGTGTGTGTGTGTGTGTGTGTATGTGTGTTTCGTGGTTTTGTTTTTATTCTCTGTTTGTTGCCGGTTTTAAAGTGTTATGCTACGTTTGTTATGTTAGGGTATGTTTTGCTTTATGTTATGTTATGTTATACTATGATATTTTTATTAAATTCATTTTGAGGATATTTTATCAATAATCTTATTTTTAAACTGTACCAGTTTAAAAACGTAATTATAAAGAGTAAATACTGAATCTATTTTAAGCGTTAATTAATTTGAAAGTTACGTGAGTTGGATTGTAGTTAATACGCACAATATATGAATTCAGTCTTACGACGCAGTTAAAACTTTTGGATCACCTGAAGATCAGGGCCCCCAGTCTCCTTCTAACAAAAATATCACGACTTAACCTAACCAGTCATCAAGGGCGTACAGTTGACCTAACGATTGGTTAGGTTAAGTCATGATATTTTCGTTAGTTAGCCTTATAAGGCTAACTAACGAAGGCTGGGGGCCCTGATCTTCAGGTGATCCAGACTTTGATACAAAATTTGGTTTCCAAATCTAATCGTGTGAAACATATATCCCAAATCACTATTACTTTTAGATGTTTAACCTAATGAAAATGATGAATCTTTCAAAGTAGACCTACACTAAAAAAAACTTTCTACATTTACAACTTATAACTTCTTTTTGAGGGTGCATTCTATAAGAAGTTTTTCCTTCTTTTGGATATCAAAACTTATTTTTAGACGATATAATAACTGCTTTTAATGATGCATAACTTCTTTAGATAGAAGAAATAGTCTTTAAAACTTCTTTTTTGAGCGATTTAAGACAATAAAAGATAATATTTCTGTATATAAAAGGGTTGTTGGAGCCTTTTGTGCACACATGCACTGCGCATGGCAGGTTTAGTATACAAGTATGGGATATAACAAAAAATGGACTTGATGACATGAATATATTGCTGTGAGGTTTATATTATAACTTTATATGGAATTTTCAATGATATATGATTGGAAATTATAGCAATGTTTTATAGCTGGTGATTTAAACGTTTGAAATAATGCAATTTATATTAAATTAACAATGTTATTTATGACAAATTGATTGGTTGTAGAGATTTATGAAGACGGACCCACTAGCATTAATTAACAGCATTTAACAAAAAAAAAATATCCTTTAACAAAAAAGTAATTTCTGTTCATTAGGCGTTACATGAAAAACGGTAGAATGTACAATGTACTTCTTTATCTTGCAACGACGTTGAAAAACGGTAGAATGTACAATGTACTTCTTTATCTTGCAACGACGTTGAAAAACGATAGAATGTACAATGTACTTCTTTATCTTGCAACGACGTTGAAAAACGGTAGAATGTACAATGTACTTCTTTATCTTGCAACGACGTTGAAAAACGGTAGAATGTACAATGTACTTCTTTATCTTGCAACGACGTTGAAAAACGGTAGAATGTACAATGTACTTCTTTAGCTTGCAACGACGTTGAAAAACGGTAGAATGTACAATGTACTTCTTTATCTTGCAACGACGTCGAACTAAACAACAACCTAAATTTTAAATTTTCTCAAACAGAAAGAAAGAATCTTTAGACCATCTGAAACGATGCCGAAAACAAGGATAAAGGAAATTCGAAGTGAAAAAACTGTCTCTCGTTTGACTACCAATATACGAGTACAAATGTAATATTGGATATCAAATGCATATTCACTGTTAACACTTTCTCTCTCTCTCTCTCTCTCTCTCTCTCTCTCTCTCTCTCTCTCTCTGTCTATCTATCTACCTACCTATCTATCTATCTGTTTATCTAATCTATCTATCTATTTCGCGCTCTCTCTCTCTCTCTACAACGTTAAGTGCATGTTTATTCTGTAGGCTTAGAGAAAACTATGAAAAGGAAGTTAAAGAGCTAAAGGAAATTGTGGAAAACCTTGAAGCAGGTTTTTTTTTAACGTGCAGTTCTACACAAAATGTGCAGTTCTAAAAAAAAATGTGCAGTTCTGTAGGCAAATGTGTGCACTTCAAAGGTGTATTTTGTATGCTTTACTAAATCACAAATAGAGCAGTTATCATAGATTAAAGTTAAATCAGCTCTTTCCATTTGATATGTAGAATATTATTCCACAATAACGTATCATATAGTCGCTGCCGTGCATACGAAAAGAATCTCACAGATATAATGCTACCTGCTGTAAAGTTTACGAGTAATTTAAGGTATGTTAGCCCTTAATGTACTTATAAACTAAAGAATAAAAGTTTAAAATTTATACTCACAAAATTTTTTCATTGAAAACACATATGTAAGTGAATAGGATTCATGGGTAAATAGTATTGATGAGTGAGTAGGATACTGGATAGTGCAGGATAAGTTATTTTTCATCTATCTGTGTCCTATAAAATGGGCAGTTCTAAAACTTCCTTTAAAAAAAAACCCGTCTTGAAGCTCGGATTGTGCCACTGGAAATTTAAACCAGTGGACAAGGCCAGAGTGAAAACTCAACATCGGATACAAACTCTAAGGTTGAACGTTTAGAACAAAGCACAGTGAAAACCACAGTGAATATTCCGAAAATTAGGACAAATGAACAAGAATTGAAGGTAGTTAAAAATAAAAGACCCTCAAAACCGAAATACAGGGGTTCTCTCTTGGTGAACCGATCACCATAAAAAATAGGTTTGACTTGCTTGCTGACGAAGAGGAGGAGTCCTTTTTAATTGGGGAGTCTCTGGTCAGAAATCAAGTGCACGTTTTTGCAGCAAAAGACGAGACCAAAAGAAAACTTCGATATTTCCCAGGTACTACAACTCAGACAATAAATCGGGAATTAGACAACGTTGACGTCAAGAGTAAAAATTGTCCCATTATTGTACATGTTGGTAGCAATGACATTTTTCAGAGAGAAACAGGAGAGCAGACTGAGGCCATTGTAAATGAGTTTAAAAACCTAACCGATAAGATTAAATAAAAGACCGGCATGGAATGGTTATAGGAATTCTCCCAAGAATGCATGCTGGTGGATGTACTTTAAGTAAAGCTATTAGCATAAACAATAGCGTTAAACGCATTTGAGAGAAAAAAAATTAATAAAGTTTGTCGATTTTTTGCCTACATTTTTCGATAGCGGAGAATACTTTGGCTCGGATGGGGTTCGTTTTAATTAAAAGGGTAAGTAGAAATATGGCGATCTTCTGAACATTAACTCGTATAATCTTTTTAAATTAGGAACCCCCAACCATTCATTACTCCTACTCCCCAGTAGTTAATCCTACTCCCTAGTAGTTAATACTACTAGTGCATTGTCTGAACAAGTTCCCCCTCAGCGTTCATTGATTTATCTGCTTCCGGAAACGATTCAGGTGAAATAGGTGAAACAATAACTTAAAATATCTTAAAATTGTGCTATTCAATTAGAATAGCACAATTAGAAACAAATTACTGGAATTTATAGCGGTAGTCAGAACTGAGAACTTTGACATCATAGGAATAATTGAATCCTGGAGTCATTCTGAATCAAACCTTCAAGGGACTAATATATGAGAATTTGAAATGATGGGTTATAAAAAATGTTTCACAAAGATAGGAACGCAAGGGAAGGTGGCTGAGTACTTTTATATGCTCTTGATTTCCTGCACCTGGTAAACACAGTCATATTGTTTCTGCTCATGAAATGTTGGGGAGTGAACTAAATTTGAACAATCAATTAAGTAGATCAGTGAATAATAAGATGAGTGTAATTTTTGGTGATCTTAATGGCGGTAATACAAGGTGTTTCAAAAGTTCGGAATCATGGGAATATTTATTTTTCAATTATATATATATATATATATATATATATATATAAAACGACGAGAGAGAAGAGAGAGAGAGAGAGACAAAAAAATACTTCCAATGATTCCTGACTTTTGAAACACCCTGTATAAACTGGGAAGACAAAACAACTGATGTTGAGAGCCGAAGACCATTGGAATTTGCAGATCATAATTTGTTAAGTCAATGTGTAGACGGTCCTACTACTGTAGGGGTAATAATAAACTAGATCTCGTATTCACGAGCGAAGATGACCGAGTCTCTAACCTGATTACTGGTGAAACTTTGAGTAACAGCGACCACAGTTTGATTAGGTTTGACCTCAGGGTCAATTAGTACTTGAGAAAAGACGCACAAAAGGTTGGATTTCTCTAGAGCAAATTTTGAAAGTTTTCGAAGTAGTTTAGACACACTTGAAGTTCTAATAAGCGAGGATGTCAATGTCACCTGAGCTCATATAGGGATTAGTTTAGAATATTACAGGACGCTTTTGTACTCACTAAAATAGTTTCCTCCTTGTCAACCAAGACGCCGAAATGGTTTAACATTGAAATTAGCAATGCTATTACAGAAAGAAATAGAGCAGACTAATTCAGAAAATTATATAAACCTGCGTCAGAGGGTTAAATCCTTAATTAGATCAGCTGAATGTGATGAAGAAGCTAGAGTTGCCTCACTCTGTAAAGTTAATCCTAAAGAGATTTTTGCCCATGTTAACAACAGAAAGCCAATTAAAAATTCCGTAGGTCCCCTAAAAGATAGAATTGACATACTGAAATTCAGTGATATAGATATAGTTAATACGTTAAACGAGTTCTTCGTTACAGGATTCACACGGAAGAAGACTTAACTGAAGCACCAAATCCTCGGATTACGTATGACCATCCTTTACAGACCATACGTTTTACGAGAGATGAGGTACAGCAACTAATTGACAAGATGAATAAGTACAAGTCACCCGGTCCTGACTTATTTCTTCCAAGGTTATTAAAAGGGGTAAGCCACAATATTGTTGATGATTCGAATTAGGGAAAGTTTCAGCCGGCTGGAAATTGGCAAATGTAACACCAATCTTTAAAAAGGGGGATAGGCAAAATCCTTGTAATTACCGGCCGATCAGTTTAACGTCAGTTGTCGGCAAGCTGTTGAAATTCATTATTCATAACGTGTCGTGTATTATCTTGAACCGGCCCAATTAATTTTTGACTCTCAACATGGATTCAGGGGGCATAAATCATAAATCTTGTCTAACAAACCTGTTAGAATTTTTCTATAATATGTGTACTTTATACGACTCAACTAGAGCAATAGATATAGTGTACCTCAACTTTGAAAATGCTCTTGACAAAGTCCCTCACGCGAGATTAATGACTAAAGTTAGAGGACTAGGAATTACCAGGCTCATTTCCAACTAGATTGAAGATTGGTTAAGAGATAGAAAACAGAGAGTGGAAATAAATGGAGCAGCTTCGGAGTGGGCCACCGTCACCAGTGGGGTTCCACAGAGTTCCCTTCTGGGTCCTTTACTATTTATAATCTATATTAACGATATAGACGTTGCGCTCCCACCGTACACCTTCTAAATTTGCAGACGATACCAAGTTAAGAAATAGTGTAAGTAATGAGGAAGGCGTAAGAACGCTTCAAAATAATTTTGATAGGTTGGGCGAATGGTCTGCTACTTGGCAGTTCAACTTGGACAAATGTAAGGTAATGCACATAGGTTACAAGAACCCGAAGACCGATTACTCTCTCTTGGGGAGGAACTTGACTGAGACTGACCTAGAGAAAGACTTAGGAGTTTGTACTAGTAATGATCTCAAACCGTCAAAGCACTGTGCAGAAGTCGAAAAGAGAGCCTCAAAAATACTAGGTTATATTAAAAGAGAGTTCCAATTTAAGAAAAAGGAGATTGTAATGTCTCTTTATAATTCACTACTCGAGTATTGTGTACAGCTTTGGTCTCCGTCCCAAGAAAGGTTGGAAAGTGTACAAGCAAGGGCCACAAAATTGATCCCTTCAATGATACTGCAAAACTACCACCGAAGATTAGAACGTTTAAATCTGTTTACTTTAGAGACCAGGATGTTGCGCGGTCAGTTTATTCAAGTTTTCAAGATGCTCAATAGAATAGACAGGGTAGATAGACTACAGTAAATTATTCTCATTTAATGCCAATCCGACAAGAAATAATGGTTTTAAACTGAAACTTAAAACATTTAGTGCCTCCATTTGTGATAATTTCTTCTCCTATAAAATAGTTAATATCAAGCCAAAGTGTAAACATTTTTAAAAATAGGCTGGACAAAGTTCTGAATACACTTAGGATTTAAGATTGCCCTCATATACAATATAATTTAAGGAAATAATATTATAATGTAACCGTGCTGGAGTTTCTTTAAACATTTCCTCCTACACTTAATTCTCCCCCCACTTTAAAGAGACGTTTCTGGTTGATTGTGCCCCACAGGCCAACATAGCATGAACAACCATCGAACAACTCATTTTTTCATCACTTGCCTCATAAACACCTCTAAATGGGCCACTCTTGAATTCGCCGTAGCAACAACAGGTGATCACCCACAAAACACTTTCATTCTCCATAAGGGACAAGTACACGGGGATTGGTACAGGGACCTCCCACTGATATTCCTCGCCGAAAAGAGATTTTCTCTGCTCTCGTGGTGGCACAACACTGCGAAGTATGAACGACTTGATATATCCTGTAAAATTTCATTGGCTCTTTTCCAGGGGGTCAAGGTATTTTTTCAACCTTTTTCCGTACCCGCCTCTGGCGGGGAGGGAGTGGAGGATTTGGAGAGAGCCTTATTCTTTCCTCTTCAGTTTTCCATTACTGCTAGAATAGTTTAAAAATGAACATTTTAATAACAGGAATCTCCTCGGGTAGACCGAAAGGTGCTTGAGGCTTCCTTTTGTCCTTGTAACTTCTTGTAACGCTCTCTCTCTCTCTCTCTCTCTCTCTCTCTCTATATATATATATATATATATATATATATATATATATATATGAAGAGAGAGAGAGAGAGAGAGAGAGAGACATTAGTATTAATCCAAACCAAGTAAAAACTGAATAGTGTAAATGTTTGCACAACTTCTTAACTAAAAACATCTTTATAAAATTCTCTTAAACGCGTAATACAAAAACTGAATAAAAAGAAAGAAAAAAAATGAAGATTATGTGATAGTAAATGTAATAAAATGTAACAAAATATTAAAAGAATTTCACTTCATTTAAACTGATACGAAAAAGATTAAATTTTTATGTATTTATAATTAGATAATGCGGTTAAAACACATTATTATAGGCAAATATAATTAACTTACATTGTACTATATATATATATATATATATATATATATATTATATACACACACACACACCATATATATACACACACACACACACACACACATATATATATACAGGGTGGCGCAAAAGTTGCGTATCATGGGAATTTTCAGTGTTGACTATACTATATTAGTTTTTCTTTTAGGTAGGGGATGGCTGCGAAATTAACAATAGACGAGAGGGTTAGCTTGGTTTTAATGTATGAAATACCGGTACAACAAATCCTTACTGAGCGGACGCATTCCCTGGGCTCTCTGATATTGTTTCTACTTTTGGATATTGCCTATAAATTTACTGTTGGAAAGTTCTGAATTTTATATACTTGCGTTTATATTCACATTGTTACAGTTAAGTAAATGAATATTAGTGGTTTTTAGTGATTTAGATGTTTTCAAGGCGTGCCGGCTTAATTTAATTTAAACTTGTGACAGGTATAAACGTTAACTACTTTAACTTACGCGATGCGGTTGCAGAAAGCATCGTGCGCTAGGTGTGGGGTTAATCGGTGGTATACTGATTTTAAAGATTACAACGGCGGTCCTATGGCGATTACCGAGAGATCGGTTTGTTTCTTTTGTGAGTTGAGTGAAGAGATAGTGGATTTAAAACGTAGTGTACGCGAGGTGACGGGAAGACTTGCAACGCTTGATGAGGGCAGGGGATAGGTTTACAGTTGACGAAGGCCGAACCTATACTAACGTTGAAGGGTGAGGTTAGGAACCTAGTTTCTAGTATAGGTAGCTTATCGGGAAGGTGAGATAGAGTTGAGGAAGGGGTTAAGGTAGGCCCGAGATTAGTAGACGGGGAGGGATTTAGAGTAGTTAAGGTTGGAGCTAGGCCACGTACGTTAGGTGATAGGAATCTCCCCCCCCCCCCTTATCGAGGTTTCGAGCCCTTTCGCCCAGTTGGATAGGGATGTGAACGAGGGGGAAACGATTTTAATTGGGGACTCCTTAGTGCGTCATATGGATAAGGAGTTCGTTGAACGGAATCCAACCAAGAGGAGGAGGGTCTGTCTACCAGGGGCCAGGGTTGACAGAATTAGAGACGAAGTAGATAGGATTGATGTTGCCTCCCATCCAGGGCTGCCGAGAGCTGCCCCGGGCCCCGGGGAAGGATTGGTATACGAGTCCCCCACTCCCCATGCTTACTCAGTATTTTATTATGAATGTTTTATGTGTACATAACAAGCAAACTGATTATGTGTCCAATTCACTATTCAAAACATACAGTATGAATAAACAACTCAGAGGAAAATGACCAATTTATTTTTCGAATCAATTATATTAATTCTATTACCATACAATTTACAAACGCAGTACCAGTCCATGCAGGCAAGATAATTGTTTACTGCAAGATTTTCATAATTAGAAGCGTACTTTCTTTGCCTTCTCTCTAGCAAAGTTGGTAAATGATTCTAATGAAATTTAAAGTACGGGCTAACTGGCTTTCATTTACAATGGTTCACAGATCTGTCAGTCGGTCTTGGGCATTGGTGGACCGCAGATAATATTTTATCTGTTTCAGTTTGACTCTGATATTCTCTATAAAATGTATGTTCATTAATTATATTTCCTCTCTGTTATTTAATCAATTGCTTTATTAATATTTTTAGATTTTATCCCCCCTATTTCCGGGCCCAGGGGATTTATCCCGGCGGCCCTGCTCCCGTCACTCGATGTTGGTGACGATGGTAGGGGGCAACGACACGTATAGACCCGATAGGAAAGTACCTGACCTTTGGAGAGATACAGGGGGGTTAATTAGGTCCCTAAAGGCGAGGTCAGAGAGGTCTTTAGTTCTAGGTATTACCCCTAGGCACGGTTTAGGTCTTAGGATTACGTTAAAAACAATATTTTTGAACACTAAGCTAGAAAAGATTTGTGCTCAGGAAAATGTACCCTTCGTAAAGCTGTGGTCAGAATTTAGTGAGCCTAGCCTTTTTATAAAAAAAGGGTTGCATTTCAATGAAATAGGGAATGCTAGGCTAGGTGGGTTAATCGACGGGAACGTTCGAAAGCTGTATAGGTCGAAGCCCTCTTTAAACGATGTGGGTCCGGGAAGCGCTGGCCCGACGTGAAAAATAGTTTAAAACGCCGATATAGTATGGCCGCAAAATGGTAGAGTGCATATGCGATTGCAATGTTGATCAAATGAGTACCAGTGCCAACCCCCTTTTCCCCTTTGTTGCAAGGTGCTTCCCCAGGGTGCCAAAACAAAAAGAAAGGAAAAAAAGGGGGAATCTCCCCAGCTGCAACAAGCTGGGGGAGTCCACCTAACCTACGAGAGAGAGAGAGAGAGAGAGAGAGAGAGAGAGAGAGAGAGAAGAGACTTTGGGGTAGAAGATGGGACGGCCTCACACCCCAAAGGGGTATACCTAGCTTAGGAAGGTAAGAGAGAGGAAAAGAGAGAGAGAGAGAGAGAGAGGAAGACAGAGCATCCTACGTCTGCGAGACACAGAAGCATAATGGGAGCTCAGGGTAGCATCATCTGGCTTAGAACTCGAAATTCGCCAGTTGGCTTGATGTGGCTTAGAAGGCGTAAATGGCTTGTATATATTAACAACCTTCGAACGAATTAAAAGCGCACACAAACGCACATACACTCCCTGACTATATATACGCCCGTAGATCCCCTATTATTACACACACACACACACACACACACACACATAATGTATATAAACAGATGCATGTAAAGTCCCTATTAATAGCAAAATGTATACGAGCATGCCGAATAACTACCACACAAAAAGAATACCTCCCAGCAGCCATCACCAGAATAAGCACCACAACCACCAATCGTCTAAGTATAGACTTTTAGGAGCTCATCCCATGACCAGCACATGGTGAGATAAGGGCTACAACCAATCGTCTAGACCTTAAGACCTCTCAGCAGTAACACAGTATTACACAGCCGCCGTACCTACGGCATTACATATCAACACCTGACCAAAGCCGCTTTACCCACGACTTTTACTTACCAGCTCATGGTAGACCAACAAGGTCTCTAAATACGACCCAATTAATAGGCAAAGCTATTAAGCATAAACAAATACGTTTATGGGGCCAGGGGGGTAGACCAAAAAGATCTAAAAAAAAGGCCAACGCAACTATTGAGCTTCTCACAGTGGAAAGCCATCACGAGGCCAGTTTGTCGCTTGGTGGGCGATCTTTTAAACAAAAAATCGAATATAATAAACTAAGTTTAATACAAAAACAAGTTTTCACCTTAATATACAAATTTACCCTTAAACGATAACATAAAAAGCATTAATATGATTTTTGAAACAAAATACAAATGAAACTACGAGTAACTTATTCATTTTTCCTCTTTTACCCAATTATTTTCGTTTTTAGCCATCATGTTTTAAGATTAGATGCCAGATTGTGCTATACATTGAATTAATTTTGTTATTTGCACAATTTTGTACAAGAATAATTCGATCTCACGCAGTACCAGACTTATTTTATTTTACATTAAATTCTCCCAAACTATAAAATTCAGCATTTGAACTAAAACCATTATAATACTTAGAATATTCAAAATTATTATAGAATTAGTATGGCGTACCCAATAAATATGGCATGTGCCACAAAAGTTGCCAAAAACCTCCAGTACTCATTTACAAATCAATTTAAGCCTAGAGAATAAACAGTGTTTCATAAAAGTGGGTTGTTTTTCAAGAATCGAACACAGACCATCTCCTCTGTGGACTTTAATAAAATTACACGTACAAGAATAATTCGAACTAACGCAGAACCAGACTTATTTTATTTTACACTAAATTCTCCCAAACTCTAAAATTCATCATTTTTAAACTAAAACAAATATAATACTTAGAATATTCTAAATTATTATAGGTTTAGTAGGACATGCCCAGTAAATATCGTTTTCGACGCGTATTTATAAAAAAAAAATTGAATTTATCGTATAACTCATTTAATTGCACCTTCTACAATTCAATAAATAAAATTAATATAGTTTTACTCTTTGAGCATATGCAAAAGGTTGCCTAAAGATCTACAGATCTACAGAAGCTAAGGCTAACAAAGACCCTAAGATCCACTCTAAGGCTAGCCTGAGAGAAAGGAAAGAGTAGGGGGTTAAGAGAAGAGAAGAGAATAAGGGGTTAAGTAAGGAGCAACACCTATCATTCGTGGGTTAACATTCACTCAGAAAAAGAGGAAAAAGGTCTCACCATCATCATCCGCCGGCCACTGCCGACAAGTCAGAAAAATAGTCGGAGAAAATAGGAGAGGGGTGAAAGATGAAAAGAAGTAAAATAAGAACGCTTACAAACCATGCAAACACAGTCTTAACTCACTGTCATACCATGCAAACTACAAACATGCAAGTAAAGAGAGTTACAGACATGCAAGAAAGGAGAAAAAAAAAAAAAACTAGGTACAGTTAAACAAAAAGTGGGTTAGTTTACGTTACGAGCTACATCTACGTTCGTGTTAGTCTAATTTTTTTTTTTTTTTTTTTTTTTATTGCTGGCATCACACGCTGGCATGTCACAAGCTGGCATTCATCGTCAACAGACTCATCCTCGAGCACCACCACCAGAGCTTCCGTTAATACCTTTGAAATGTCTGTCAAGACGGTTCTTAAACATATTAACGCTGGTAGAATGAACGACTGACGCGGGAAGATTATTCCATTTATCAATTACTTTAAACGTAAAGAAGTTTTTAGCGATATTAGTAATAAAACGCCTGCCACGCAACTTAAATCCGTTATTGCGAGTATTACTATTATCGAAAGTGAACAATTTGTCAAAATTTACGTTATCGATGTTATTAACGATTTTGAAAACTTCAATAAGCTCCCCCCTTAATCTCCTAGTTTCGAGTGAATACAGGTCTAGCTCTTTAATCCTATCTTCATAAGGCTTATTGCGCAATGACGGAATAAGTTTCGTGGCACGACGCTGAACCCTTTCTAACCTATCAATATCCTCACGCAAGTACGGGCACCAAAACTGAACGGCATATTCTAAATGAGGCCTGACTAGGGACTTGTAAAGGGGCAATATAATATCCTTCGATTTAAATTCGAAATTACGCGCTATGAAGCCTAACATCCTATTAGCTTTTGCGCAAGACTCCAGGCACTGGTTCCTAACCTTTAAATCTTTAGTTACGCGTACGCCTAAATCTACTTCCTCGTCAACGCTCGCTAACTCCCTATCATCCATCGTGTACGGGTAATTATTGTTGCGAGAACCTATATGCAAAACTTTACATTTATCTACGTTAAATTGCATCTGCCACTTATCCGTCCACTCCATAATCCTATCTACATCGTCTTGGATCCTATTTCTATCGTCCTCGTTAACAACCTTACCGCCTATTTTAGTATAGTCCGCGAATTTTGACACGTTACTAGTCAATCCTACATCTATGTCGTTAATGTAAATTACGAATAGCAATGGGCCTAACACTGAACCCTGTGGGACACCGCTACCTACATCTAACCACCCCGATTCACTACCATTAACTACGACCCTCTGCCTCCTAGCACGAAGCCATTCTTCTAACCAGTTAGCTACCTGACCGCGTATACCGTGCGCTTTAACCTTCGCAATTAGTCTCCTATGCGGAACTGTATCGAACGCCTTTTTAAAATCTAAATAAATAACGTCAGCTGCCCTATGCCTATCGTATTCGCGCACTATTTCGTTATAAAATTCTAACAAATTAGTTAAACAAGACCTATGGCGTCGAAACCCATGCTGACTACTATTAATCAAATCTCTACTTTCTAAGTGATCGGTAATACGATCCCTAACTACGGATTCCAAAAGTTTACCTACAATTGACGTTAAGCTAATGGGCCTATAATTGCTAGCTACCGCGCGGTCGCCTTTTTTAAAAATAGGCATGACGTTAGCTAATTTAAAGTCTTCAGGAATAATCCCCGTTTCGAGTGACTGATTAAAGATCTTCGTTAAGGGGCCTACGATAACTTCTTTCAAATCTTTCAAATGTCTGGGATAAAAAGCGTCAGGGCCTGGAGCCTTGCTAACTTTTAGCCTATCGATATAATGCGCAATCTCAGCCTCGTAAACAGTTATTTCATCCAAAATAGTCTCGCTACTAAATGGAACGATATCATCCACGTCTGGGACATTATTTACGTCTTCTACGGTAAAAACTGTCGCAAAAAAGTTATTGAAAATACCCGCCATCGCCTGAGCGTCAGAAGCCAAAGCGCCATTAACATCCACTAGAGGGCCTATGTTATTTTTTACCGGCTTACGATTATTAACGTATTCAAAAACTTTTTTGGATTATGTTTACTATCCGCAGCTATAAGTATCTCTAAATTACGCTTAGCATTCCTAACTGATCTTTTAACCTGACGTCTAAGCTCGATATATCTATTAAAGTTAGCTACCTGGCCATTACGCTTACTAAGTATATACGCTCTATTACGCTCGTTTATAAACTCTCCTATTTCCCTACTCCACCACTTCGGTTTACCACGATTACTAGCGCGCTTGGGCCTACGAGGAATAAACTCCCTTTCAATATTCCTAAAACTTTCTTTAAACGCCACCCAACGCAAATTTGTGTCATTACGCACTATCAATTTTAATAATATTTAATACGTTATAAAAGGCTGATTCTTTTTATATTAGAACTCCTAAATGTTAAACAGTATTTCATAGGGAAAACTTAAATAAAGTTTATTGAAAAACAACTTTGCCTGATGAAATCCTTTTTGCTGTTTCCGAAATTACCTTAAATATATACACTGAAAACTTGTCTCTTTTAAAGTTTATTGAAGAAAGTCCTTGCTTTATGAAATCCTTTTTGTTGTTTCCAAAATTCCCTTAAATATATACACTGAAAACTTCTCTCTTTTAAAGTTTATTGAAAAACATCCTTGCCTTATGAAATGCTTTTTGCTGTTTCCGAAATTCCCTTAAACATATACACTGAAAACCTCTCTCTCTCTCTCTCTCTCTCTCTCTCTCTCCTCCGTCCTGCGCATGCGCAGAGTCGACTATCGTAAAAAAGGCTAAGCACCACCCACTGTATGCCCAATCAGGAAGTCAGTGAGCTTGTCATTGGTTTTCTAATCTCTGGGTACAAATGGGCGTCGTACCACATATAAAAATGGGACCCACGAGCAGATGGTGCCATAACAGTCGCTATTTCTACCTGTGAATAAAACGCTATACCATCAAGCATGGACACTTCCAGTAAGTCACAAAAACTTTACTGCTCCCCACAGGTGTTTGAAGCCGGGGACCGCTCTGCAGGGGCAACACTTGAACTTTTCGCAGCGATTGATGGAGGGAACCTTCTATCGACACAAAACGTTAATGATATCTCCAATGATCCTTCGTTTGACCCAGCAGAAAACTCTACCGTCGAGATGAGTCTAAGAATTTATGCACTCGTATTTCTATTTTATTTTTGTGCCCTATATTTATTCGCGAACTTGTTATTTATTTTAATGTTCTTGCGAACGTCATTTAGGAAGCTAATTTTGTTTATCAAATAATTACGTGTTAACATAAAAATTTATAGAAAGAAGTAATTCCGGCGCTGTAAACTAATGTACTTGTAACTCCTTGTAACTCTCTCTTCATATATATATATATATATATATATATATATATATATATATTTTGTTCCTCTGTGTATATTTTTGATGAAAAACAAACGGATTTTAAAAAGATTCAATGTGGATGAATGGACAGGTTAAGTGTTTAATATTTACCCAGGATCTCGAGACTCTGTGACAGTTGGCGGGGGTTAGTAACTCAGCTAGTCATCCTTTCACACAATATGACAATTATTAGAAAAATATATGAACTGTCAAAATAATTTTCTGTCTACAGCCGTATCCTTTCTCCTTATAGGTTCGATCAGGACCTAAATCGTGTTTTAGAATCTTTTCGTGATAGTTTGAAGAAAAGCAAATAGACGACGGCGATTTGGAGATTGAAGTTTTGCCGCGCAGTCAACCCAGTGACCTGAATACAGAGGTCGAAGTATTGGCTCACATCCTGTCCAACGAATGCCAGGTCGTCGGGGAACTAATGTAAGCTTTTTCTTTTTGTTTGGTTAAGAACAAGATACAGTGTATTTTCATCAATTTATTAAATGAGAGAAATCATGTTTTATAAATTAGTAAAATTTTACATCAAAATTAAATTAGTTAGAGAATTAGTGTCCGTTACATTTTAAATAAGCTACAGAGCACAAGACAAACATTATTGGGGACATCTTATATTTTACACAATATTGTTGCAATTATACATTATATACACACACACACACACACACACACACACACACACACATATATATATATATATATATATATACGCGTAAAACATCATACAACACATCGAGTGCACACAAACTGGAAACGGTATTTTATCTGCATGCATACCATTTCATCATTCAGCTCAGTGTGGCACGGGTCGAATAATTTTTAAAAATTTATAAATTCCTTGCCACGTGACATGTATATGAGAAATGAAAGACAGTACATGTCACAAGTATTACTAAAGTATCCCTGGAATTGGTAGGGATTCCAGACAATTTCGGAGATATGTATGCAGCTGTTCGAGAAATTTTACAATAATAGAGTCGCTCAAAGGATGACCGCACAGTAAATTAAAGTAGTATATTCTTTCCATATTTTTCAAATAGATAGCTATCCAATGAATCCCTTCACCACCAATAACATCCGTGTTTACGATAATTGCCCCGCATTTTCTCGTAGTTGGCAATTTCAATGTTTCATTCTTCGCAAACACACCGATAAATTTGGAGCACGTGATTCGGTCACTTTTCATTACTCTGTGGAGTGTATTCGCATCCATTTTAAAAGTCAATGACTACATTCCTGAAGCGGTCAATTTCTATTAGAGCTTGTGATTCGATGAATACTAGTGTACTAATGGGCGCGTCTATAGCCTTGGTGAATTCGAATCTGACTGAGATGTTCCCACTCTGCTTTGGATTTAAGTGTGTGTTTACACTAGCAGATAAGTCAGGAGTGATGTCAGACGGATAAAGGTTAAATTGATCGATGAATTCTTTCTGCGTTACCCCAACCTCAAGCTCATCACAACCACCAGCAATATGGGCCAGATTGCTATATGCTCTCGCGCAAAGCGAGAACACAGCGTCTGCTGAGTACTCCGTATACAACGTTCCCCCCAGCGCAACACTGTTGACGTACAGAGTTATGTTTTTAACCAAAATTTTCGAATTTAAAGGCGTTCTTTTTATATTTTCCATTCGCCGAAGCGTGTTTCTTAATTCCAATTAACAGCCTTTTAGGTAGAGCCCCCATGGCGATGTTTTCTATCTGTTTCGAGCCAATCCTACGGGTACCGTGTATAGTTTGATCTGTACTCTGTTAATTGGGTATTTTGCTGTGGCGTGTAGTAAATTTTTTCAATTTCTATTTTTTTGGTGAACTTAGTTTCACTCATCGGACGCGAAGGTATGTTTTCATAACATGAACTATAAAGGGTTTTGCGCCCTCTTCTTGATCCGCTCCCAAATTTATGCAGATCTCAGGATTTGTGCAGGTGAGCTTTTTTTTTTATATCGATACCGTTCATAAGCAGTTTCTCCTGAAATATGAAGACTGTATGCAGGCGTCCAAAACATTCGTATATCTTCCATTTAGAATTTGTAAATTTATCCTCTATACTACTTTCGTCTTTAGTCTGATAATAGCCCTCGGCAGTTAAAAAGGTATCCTTCGCTTCTTTTGAAAAGTTGAGGAAATTTTACAGATAGGCTCGTAGGTGATAATAACCCGTTCCTGCCGAGATGTTGACCTGATTTAAAAACACATCACACAGGCTGAATATGGAGTGTAGAAAGTTTGTTTCGGGAAATACAACATATTTAACACCGCAGACCGTTCCATCTGAATGGGCTATACGTAATTTAGCGTACATGTGCATGCATCTTGGATTAAAAAAGTAAGGACCTGAGCTGGGTATCATGAATTCTATATGGGCACTCGGAGAACTAATTGTGTTTAATGGGTTAATCGTTATAAAGTCATTGTGCTTAGTAGAAACTTGTGTTGGGGGCATGTCAAAGAGGGACAGCTCCGATTTACAACATTGTAAGCTACACGGATGAACGAAGCGTGCCATGATGAGTCAGAAATAATGCCACCTCTCTGGACAAGTAGTAAACAGCCTATGATTCGTGAGAGCAAAGTTCTTAGCTTATATCAGTTAAAAAAAATTATCAACCACTGGTTTAATTCGCTTAGAACACTTATTTTTTGATGTTCTTTTACGTTTAACGCCACGTGCTGGTAATCCCTTCTTCTTCTTCTTCTTCCGGACGGCCCTCTTCTTCCCACCACCACGCATTTTTCTCTTTGCATCTTTGATGATTTCGTCCCGTGTACGTTCTGAGTGCATTTTTAGAGCTTCTTTAGGTCTAGACCCCACCATTATGTCTTCTACCGTGTTAAAACCTGATTGTAGCGCCTTCCTCCTGAGGTATCTGGCGCCACTCTTCAACAAAGAGACAGCCGTACACAGTATGGTTGAAAAAAATGGATCCAAGCCTACTCCCACGCTGGTATCTCACCCCTTGATAGAATGTGAAAGGCCTTTTTGCCATTATAACTCAGTGCGACGAAAGTGCAGCTTCACTGTTAAGCTCCCGTCGCCGAATGGGAAACTTTTCCCTCAATCGTTCTTATATACTGTATATTGAGATATTGGTAATAGATTAGTGGCGACATTCACATAGTGGGGTTTGTCATATGTAATGCTCAAGCTCTTCCCTCTATGGTTGGGTATGTGAGCGATGCGCAGCAGGCGTGCCTGGATATCTCCAACAAACTGGTGCTCCACGATGTTGCTGTAAATGTAGCACATGTCTTGGGGTGTATAGCCATCGCCCAATTTCTCTAATTTCAACTGATACATTAGGTTGGACAATTCATGTTGTGCCTCGTTAAAGGTATCTCTTTGGAGGGCTGCGTCATATCGGGCCTCGGGCATAATTGTGAATAGCTCTTTGTCTTTAATATTTCTGTTAGCCGTTGATTTTAACATCAACGTGTGTGCAGGACGTGTCTATGTTTACTACTTCAAAAAGTAAATCGGGGGTGAGGACTCTTATTTAACGCCCTCACAATGTCCAAGGCTGTGTCATAATGACCAGAACCTAGTGTTAATTTTGTACTGTAGTACTGTGTCCCACCGAACAAGAATGTTCGCATAGCACTATCTAAGTTTATGCCTAATTTTTCACACTCGTCGAGTCTTCTAAGAACCAGAAAAATGTCCGGTTCCTTTTCTACAGTTAAAAATTTGGTGGATAGCTGAAATTCACATATTCCAACCTCATACGACTCACGACCCAATTCAATGGGTTCATGGAGTTCTGTTACAAAGTTGGCCAGGGTGTTGTCAGGATGTACAGAAAGAGAAGAAGAGGACGGGAGTGTGACGTAGAAATGGTTAGGTGCCATGTTGCATACTATTTAAGCTTCATTATTGTATCAGCTTTTATGTAGTTGTTGAAGCTTTCTGGGTACCCTAGCCATTTCACCAGATACATTTTTTCTTTCCTGAACCTTTGCTGCCTAAATTTTTTTCAATTTTGAACACGTTTTTTCCTAAACTAAATGTCACTTTCTGCAGCTCCTCGCTGTAAAAGCCTCCTGAAATTTCTTTCCCATTCAAATCTTCAACGTAATACAGCATTATCTCGCCTTTAGGTCTCATAGCCCTAACTTTAAAAATCTCACGTGTCCATCCTTGCTCAATCCCTTCGCGAATTTATTTCCCGAACGCGACAGCATTACATAATCATTGATTTTGAAACGCGCAGATTGTGGCGGTATTCTACGAATATATCTTCTCCGCTCACACTCTGTGTGCGTAACTCTTTCTAAAATCTCGTTATGTGTTGTCTCAATCGACCCGTGGTGTGAACAGTTGTAGGATGAGGCCAGCGAATCCAGAATGTCTATATATCTGTACGTGTTTTTATGTGTAAAATAGCGATGATGCGTTCCTTTATGGTACTTTGAACTCCTTCAGTTAAAGAACCGTTATGTATAGAATTGGTAGTGTAGTAACTGATATTAAACTCTGCCAGCATGTTCTGAAAAGCTCGACCTACAAATTCTTTCCCCATATTCGTACAAAAATAGCCAGAAAGCCTGTTTTCTTTCAACATCAACGTTTTGTTGGCTTTAGCAACTGTTTCAGGCGATTTATTTTTCAAGGGAATTAGCCACAGATATCTAGAATATACATCTATTATGAATAGGATGTAGCGATAGCCATCATTATATACTGAATATCTTTGCATGTCTGTTAAATCCGCTTGCCAAATAGAGTCAATCGAAGCCGCTGTTGTCTTGGCTGTTTTAAACCTTTTTCTCACCGGCTTATGAAGTGTATAAGCATTCTGCTTCCACAGAAACCTCTCAACATCTTTTTTCTCTACTCCATCATTGTAAACACCTCTGTACAGTCTATCAACACCGCCGTAGGAGGCTGGGCTAGAAATGTCATAATAGCGTCTTAATATGTTAGCCATTTGCGTATTTTAGAGGCACGTGGAGAAGGTTCACCGTTGTTATTTGGTTTTTTCTTTCTCCTCTTCAGAGATGTTACCGTTGCGGGTGATGGCGTGCTCAGTTGTGGTACATGCGAGGATTGTTCCAAGTCTTTTAACCTGTTCAGATATCCTATCAACCGTTATTCTTTGGTTGTTCAGCTCTAACGTCGGCCCATGTCCTATGTCGCCATGCTCATCGTTGTCCGCGCTATGCCTAATAACCACGGGGATCTCTGTCGGATTCTTATAATTTTTGTATTCATGAAGAAATTTCTGCAGAACTTCTTGGGATAAGATTCTTTTCTCATAAGGTGATTGTTCACTGTTTAATAGTTCTAATAATTCGCTTTCTATTCTTTTAAGTCTGCTTTTACGGGGTTCTAGAACCGTGTCTGGACTCTGAACTTTGCAGTGAAGCATACACCTCGTGTAGAATCACTACCACTTTCTTCATTATACTTTTACTGACTAGATTAATATTTACCTTAAATTTAAGGTAAATTTAAGGTAAATATTAATCTAGTCAGTAAAAGTTCCAAAACTGAAAATAAGATGGGGAGAAATGATCCCCTTCTATGTACAATAATTAGCTTTTTCTTCCCCGCAGTTTGACTTTTACGAGCGAGTGTGCGTATTATGTTCTTGTAAGGACGTAGGCGAGCCTTCTGAGGGGGTTTCATTGGTACAGTACATTTTATAACATTAAGACAGATTTCACAGATGCACTTTAAAAAGTCGGAGTCGATATTTTTGACAAACATCTGCTGCACTGCCCTGGGCAGTAGATAATAGATTTTTATTAATTCATGGTATTTCTTTAGCCTCTTTGTCATTCTGGAATATACACCGTTTCAGGCTCGTTTAGGAATATATTCATTCTTAGAAGCACTCTAAACGTGTTTCGCGGGTGAAGATTACAAAGCAAATATCCGTAACGCTGACTTGTAGCTTCTTTATAAACTTCCAAAAACTCCTTATGCTGATTCGGGAACATTTGATTGGCTAATACCCCAATTTGTGACACATCTCTACGTTGCGCGAATAAGACTAGATATTGTATATTTAACGACACATCGCGCATGTATCTATTTTTGAAAAATAGATTCAGATTGATGAAGAATACGCTTATGTTAAGATGGTGGGAGAACACTGTAAATGTCTCGGCAAACGTTTTATCCATTTCTAACATGAGATCATCAACTACAATGACTGTATGTTCATTTCCCTTTAACGAATTAACGTCATATACACCTTTGTGGAACAAAATATCATCTTGGTACTCGTTGAACACTGACTGGTACGTCGAATAGCACCATATGACTTTATGCACAAATTTTGAGAACATCTCCCTTTTATCTTTAATGATTTTAAGCATAAACACAGTTTTACCACATCCTGTAGGGCCAGATATAATACATGTGGACGGGGTCGTGAACCTGAATTTTTCTACAGAATCCATCTCTAACACATTACACATCACACCCCTAAGTGGAACATTTACAACATATAATAAAAATTTAAGTGATGTTCTTATATTCTAGTCTTGTTTTTCCTCTTCTTCCACAGAACCGTGAATGACGACAACTTACAGCATAATGTCCCCATCATCGATATTACAGACGACCGCGATGACAGTGTGGTTGTGGTTAGAGACTCCATTACAGACTCCACCCCCGCTGACGAGCCCACATCAGCGACACCTGTAACACCACCACGTGAAAATTCAATGCGGAGGCTTGATGAAGAGCCTTTCACGTCAGGAATAAAACGTGCCAGGAGTGCACCGGTTGTTAGAAACTCAGTAATAAAGCCCCAGCCATCTACGTCTTACGACGCAACCACCACACTAGCTCCTTCCTCAAATAAAAATACGTTCCCTTATTCCTGTTCAATTCCGGACACATCCTCCACAACAGCAGCAGCAGCTTCTCGTACTGTGGAGGACGGTATAACATTCGAACTGGCGAGCACCACCACCCCCACCCCAGCCCTGACTATAAATTGTTACGTAGTCAGGGTTGACCCTGGAACCCTGTATAGCAACGGTGTTGAACACGGTCTGCGACGCTAGTTGAACGTATTGTGGAGTTTGCCCTTCAGTGTGGGAATTATTTCCCACAGTACTTAAATTTATATCGTGTAACATTAGATACTGTATATATATTATTTCTAATCCAAGAGAACGCTCCCTTAAAGAATGACGTGTAACATTTGTAGGCTCCGCCCATCGTACGCCATCTTGAATGTGGGAGCTCGTAGTTGTGATAAATTATGGTCACTAGTTCCTCAGTTTCGCTACGCTACCGTAAGGTTGTGCTCCGCTTAAATTGCAATTGATTCTCTTTAAAATCTTAAACGTTTAACTTAGTTTAAATTCCTTTTGAAAGGCGCGTTCATAACTTTGTTTAGGCTACTGTTGCCACTGGTTATTGATAATTTAATCTTAAGTTTGTCCTATTTCGGACCGAGGAGCCATTTTGCTCCTTTTGTATATATTGTAAATATTTTAAATTAGGCTATAAACATAATTATTTAGATAAGCAGTAATATTTCATTTAAATTTAAGTTAGGTTTAGGTAACTTAAGTTAGGTTTAGGTAATTTACATTAAGTATTACCGTGGGATTTAAACTGATCATTACGTATTGGGTTACGTAACCCCCCTCTTGTCTGCTCTGTGGATTTGAGTCCTTGGAATTAATAATTTTGATTCCCCCTATCCTTGGAGTGGATTTAAGAGTAGGTCTAGGAGTGGTTAACTTGCTGGCCATTATTTACTCGATCAGTCATTCAGATTCAGTCGAGTTTAACTTCGGTACGGCTTGGGTCGAGGTGGTGATTGGCCTCAAGAACTTCGTTACTCGAAGAGCCATCACTCTTTGATTCTGTTCGACCGTGTATTCCGTGTTGCGGGTCATAGTGCCACCTTATACTCTTATCTTCAATTCTCAGGCTATTTATAGGCGGCATATAAACACCGATCGTGGTTGTGGTTTTATAGCATTAGTTTTGGCCCGTATGTTTACTGTGCTAAATACACGGGCCCAAAAAATTTGGTTGCCTACGGTTGTGCAACGTGCTCGTAAACTGGTTTCAGATTGCATGCTTGAGTTTGATTGTAATATGGGTCCTGAAGAGTTGAGAAGGGTGGAGCAGGAAATGAATGTTCGTTAGTTGCATTTGGAATGGATGACCGTCGTAGGACTGTGTATGTTTTGAAAGCTGTGTGAGAGATCGTACAAGACCCCTACTCATTTTAGGGCTCTCAGGGGCAACGTATTTCCCCATCCGTAATATAAGGGACCTTTACGCGAGTTATGATAAAAGTCGAAAATGTGGAAGGCATCATGTGATGTGTAAGGGATGTCTCGAGTTTGCGTATGATATAGTGAAACATTGTAAGGACTGCCACATAGTATGTGAGCAGTGTAGAAGCTCCAAATGTGAAAGCCGTGTAGTTGAAGCTGAGAAGAGTGAATGTAATGTGTGTAGACACACAGTTTTCAATCATAATTGCTTTGAGTTCCATAAGCCAATTGGCACGTGCAGAAAAATGAGAATCTGTGAATGTGGTATGTTTCATATGATGAATAATTGGGGGGAAATTCAAGCATAAGTGTGATGAAATTCACTGTCCTACATGCCATGAGAAATATAAGACGGATGGAGTGAAGCATGTATGTTATATAAAGGACGCTAAGCCTAAAAATAGACCTTGTATAACCGTGTACTACGCTATAGAAACATATACAGATGCTGAAACCAAAGAGGTTATCCCACATCTACTTGTAAGTCAGACTATCTGCGATGAGTGCATGGAGGTTGAGTGTGATGAGTGTCACAAATGTGGTAAACAGACAAACGTTTTTAAAACGATTGCACACGACACCCTGTGAAACTCTTTGTGTCCTATATTGTCAAGTTAGCGGACAAGTTTACAAAAATGACTGTATATTGTTGCCCATAACGGCGTAAAATTTGACACACAATTTCTTTATGAGGAACTACTTTAACACGAGTCATCGGAGATATTTACAGGCGACCCATTGAAAAGAGGAAACAAACTTATACAGATGCAAATAAGAGGTAATGTTCAGTTTAAAGATACTTCATTATTCACACCTTGCAAACTAGCCAAGCACCCAAGGTGATGGGCATAGCCGCCGAAGTTTCAAAACGGTATTTCCCTTACACTTTCCTCACTAGCGACACTTTAAATTACGTGGAACTACCTCCCCATAAACGTTATTTTAACTATGCCAGCATGTGTGATAGTGAGCATGAAGGATTTGATGGCTACTACAACGGTTTTAATGAAGATATTCCTTACAATATAGCGGATGAATGTGAGCGGTAGTGCGTGAATGATGTGCGCGTGCTTAAAGTATGCTTCCAGACATTTAGAAGGATGAACAGAGATCGGTTCAACTGCGACCTGCTGCAAGTCGCATCCACGATCGCGTCATTGTGTTTTACTGTGTTCAAGAAGAATTTCATGCCTAAAGACATCTTAGCCGTCATTCACAAAAATAACCCTCCCAGTTATGGCATAAGGCTATTTACTGGCTCATACACCTACAACAGCAGACCGGTCGTGTTGATGGCCTAAGCGAAGACCGGGTCACTGGTGAGAAGACTGTGTACTCCTTTAACGGTTGCTGGTGGCATGGATGTCCACGTCCTGAGTGTGGAATCGTTGAAGATATCCACGGTAGATCTTCTGCCGACAGTCTTGCGTGGACCCGCACCCGCGATCAGCTTATAGGCATCCAGTTCACTCACATGCTCTTGTGGGAGCATGAGTAATTGAGTATGATGCACGGATGGAAACAGATGGCCAGTACCGCAAAGAAATAAACACCATCAAGCGCTCAATGGTGTTGGACCCTCTCAAATGTGGTGATAGCTTGTTCGGAGGGCATACAAACCCACTCAAGCTATACTTTCCGTCTAAGGAGGGCGTGAAACTCCATTACTACGACTTCTGCTCTTTATACCCCTACGTTATGAAAAACAATCCGTACCTCGTAGGTGCACTTGAAAAGCTGGTGAGGCCAGCTCTGCTCACCACCGAGGAGTTCTTAGCAAATTTGAACGGGTACTATTTCGGTCTTTCTTTCGTAGACATACTCCTACCTCGCGATTTATGAATGCCGATCTTACCCGCCGTTATAGACCACGAGCTCATGTTTTCCCTGTGCGTGAAGTGCCAGAGGAGAACAGTGGGGCTTGTAATTACACAACCAACCAGCAGAAGATCAGGGGCGTATATACAAGCTCTTAGCTGTTCCTAGCCTTTCGCCATGGCTACAGAATATTGAAGATATATGAGGTGTGGAGGTTTCAGAAGCTACCCAACCTTTTCACGCCGTATATAAATAACCCCCGCGAGGGGTTGAGACCTAGGGTGAAAAATCGGCGTATATTCAGCGCTACCGTGACCGTGAAGGGATACAACTTGACCGGACTCAAATTGTTAAGAACCCTGGCCAGCGCTTTAATGCAAAGTTGTACCTAAATAGTCTTTGGGGAAAATTTGCACATAATACAGGCAAGGGGAACGTTCATCTGGCACAAAGTTATAACGAGGTGTGGGATTATGCCAATGCCTCCGATAAAGAGGTCATGGAGATCGTAAATGTAGGTAATACGTACCTAATAAAGTATAACATCACAGAATTTGCCAAAGATAGCTCACGTGTTACAAACATACCTGTAGCCAGCTTCACAACGGCATACGCACGCATCAAGCTTTGGGGACTGCTGCACACTCTTGGGCCGAGGGTGCTCTACGCAGACACAGATAGCGTAATATTCACGACGAGGGAGGGTGAATACATGCCGCCTATTGGGGAATTCCTCGGAGAGTTGACTGGCGAGATCAAGGATGAGTATGGTGATAGTGCATACGCTGACTCCTTTGTATCAACAGGGCCAAAAACTTATGGGGTACGGGTGAGGGTGGGAGAAGATATGAAATATATCGTGAATGCGAAGGGCATCACGCTTAACCAGGTGAACCGTCGCCTCGAGTCGTTAACTTTGACTCGCTGAAGGAGCTAGTTGCTTAGAAGCTGTGGGTGACCAGCCACCCCAACTTATTGTAGGGACCCACAATTTTCGATATATATATATGTATGTGTGTGTGTGTGTGTGTGTACACACATACCTATTTACTTGTTAACGATATGTTTATTTTATTTATTACGTATATTTGAATGTTTATTAAATAAATCATGTTTCAATTAGGGTTTCATTTTCTCATGTGCGTGTGTGTGTGTGTGTGTGTGCATGTGTACAGGAAAAAGTCCTAAGTTTCGCCCCCTGTATGATCGATCAAGGTTCACAAGGGTCCTGCTACTTCCTGGGCATATCTCTACCCCCGTATGCTTAGTTGACCGCTGCAAGCCCTGGATCTCAGATGTGTATTTGAAGGAATCTCACGTAGATGAAAAATAGTGATGACTACCTTTGATAGTGCGTGGTCGTCGTTTATGAAGTGGTATTTGGTAAAGTCGGAAGATGTGGTGAATACTGAAAGACTCCCCAGCCTTCTCTCCTTTGAGACTTTTAGGGCTACATTGAACTGTGCGAAGCGTGAGGGGCAAGAGGTTCAAATACGCTATGGATATTCCGGCGAGAGCATTGTAGGATTTCGCGGCACGAACGATGTAATGGACTACGTTGAAGGACTAAACTGTATAAAAGCGTACATATACCGTGAAGTGAAAGAAACAACACGTGCAGAAGAGAAGCAACGGGTATGGGTAGTGAGTCTTGTTGATGAATGGTGTGACAAGCGGTATTATGTCATGCTGCATCATATCGAATACGCGTGCCCTGCGGTTGAGAATGTAAATCTTGTCATCATGGATAGGCACAAATATTTTTACCACTACATTCATATATATCATGACGAGGTTTGCAGTGAGGTTATGGCTAAAGGCCTGTGTGAGTTTTTAATAGAATTTAGAGACGAGTATCGCTTGCTAGGCAAAAAGGATAAATATGGGCACATGTTTTTCTCAAATAGTGCGCCGGAGTGTGAATAAAATGTATTTAGTTCTGGAAAATCGTCCTGAACAAAAATGTCAAGTGCGTAATCTGGAGAGTGATAAAACATTAAAGCCGATATTACTCCTTGTGTCGGAAAAATGTTGATTGCCCAGTATAATGGGTACAAGTATTCACATGATTCTTTCATGCTGGAACAAACCCGTACACGAAACATTAACGCTTGGTATGACTCGTATGACTCGTCTCTGAGCCAAACCGCGCACCGGCTGCTCATAGTCATCTCAGAGCTTGAACCGGCTGGACGTGCACTCCTCACAATAGAATACGATGGAGCTTCCTTTGAGCAGCATTCTCAGTGCCGTATACGATGTGTCCGTGACGAAGTCATTGCGTGTGTTCAGACGTAAAACCGGTGCCATTAAGTATGTACTTGAAACGACTTGTGACAAACAAACTCTGGTAAACGTAATGTTGTTTATTTAAGTGTTAAGGAGATGAATAGAGTCTTCGTGATAGTTGAGAAGTGGAGCGAGGATCGTTATAAAATACCTGCAGGTGTAGGTACAAGAAGAGAACAGTTTAGTGATACCCCCTCATATGCCATTGTATGTACGTTGTGTATAAATAGCGATCAGCCATGCATTGATATACGACTGATGTGGAAGAATGCATCTGATAATAACGTTCTTGTCCCTACGCGAAACCGCTTCATCCTCGACAGAATGTTTGAAATCGTCAGTTTCCGCAAGCTAAAGCCTATATTAGACGCATGTGTTACAGATATGCGTTATCTTGATACGGTTCTTGAATACGCATACACCGCTCTGCTCAACGGGTTTACCGATTGTAGGAAAGGACATGGTGAGAATGGTCTAGAGCTGGATGCTTATTTAAAAGGTTTAGACTCTTTGAAATATCCCGAACTTTCGTACAAAGGACTTGAGCGGTACAAGGCAGAGCTCACCTACACTGCGCACCCTGAAGAATTGTTTCTTTATAAAATGAGCAGCTGTCGTTACGACTTAGAAGATTATTTCAACTGCCGCTATGCGTTGTGAAGAAGAGTTCGCGATTGAAAAGCTGGGATCGGTAAGAATAAACCCTCAATTGGAAAGGAGTGTTTATAAACTTGAATTTAATAATGATGTTGTGGCTAACGACGCCCTCTTTGTGCGTACTTTTGATTGTATTCTGTCCGTGTTTAAAGAGAGTGATAATTTGCCAACCAATTGTAAAGTGGGCACAAAAATAGTATTGAGCGAATTGAAGGCCCTTTACATTGAATATAGGCACCCGCACACCTTCAGTGGTGAAATAATGTTAAATCGTATTCATTGCATAGTACAAAGCAGCAATGGTGTAACTGTAGATTCGATCACGTGCGAGTTTAGTATTTTAGTTAAGCGCAGTAGAACATAATGTGTATATAGACTTCTCCTGTACTATTTTGATGTTTATATATATTAATTTTTGAATGTATATTTATTTTCTATATATTTGTTAAGATTTTATTATTTAATATAAATGTGTATATAGATTTCTCCTGTACTAATATTATTAGTTAAGAATGTGTATATATATATATATATATATATATATATACACGGTGTCCCATAAGTCCGGCATCATAGGAGAAATTCATATTTTTCTATTTCTACAAACCATAATTCATATTTTTCTTATGCTCGGGATGCCAATTTCCCGTCCACCATTCTGCTCAGTGACGAGGCTGTTTTTTATGGAAATGGTGAGGTAAATCGACAGAACACCCGCTACTGGTCTCAAAACAACCCTCACTGGTATACCCCTTCAAAGGAACAAGGTGCATCTCAGGTGATGGTATGGTGTGGCATTTGGAAGGATCGCATCAAAGGCCCCCTCTTTTTCGATGAACATGTCACTGGAGGTACCTACCTACGTATGCTCAAGGAAGAAGCATTTCCCAGTGTCTTGAACGAAGTAGGAAATTTCCCAACATGGTTCCAGCAAGACGGCGCTCCTGCACATTACAGCACCCAAGTAAGGGAATACCTGTACCAACAATTCCCTGGTCATTGGATAGGACGTCGAGGGCCTGTGGAATGGCTAGCTAGAAGCCCGGATCTCACGCCACTAGATTTTTATCTCTGGGGCCACTTGAAAGCGCTGGTATACGCAGAGAAAATTAGGAGTGTTGAACATTTGCGGCAGCGCATTATTGGGGCATGTAACACCATTACTCCTGACATCATTCACCGAGTGCTTGCTGACAGGGTATCACGTCTGAATTTGTGTATTGAAAAGAATGGTGGACATATTGAGCACGTTCTGTAAATAAAAGCTTTTGTTTTGCCTTTTTTTATTATTTTTCCTATGATGCCGGACTTATGGGACACCCTGTATGTATATATATATATATATATATATATATATATATCGTTTAATGTGTGTATTTTTGTGTGTATTTTTGCTGTATATTATTTTGACTGTATATTTATTTCCTATATATTTCATGAAATTGTTTCCCTTAACTCCTCTAAATAAACAGAATGATGTAATGGTGTTTTAGTTAATTCTTTTGGTTGTGTATATATATACACACAAACGATATTAAGGAATAACTGGGAAGATGGGAATATATATAAACAATGCACCTTCAATAAATATATATATAGATATGAATACACTATACCAAATGGCTAGTTAAGTCTTCTAAGCCGACTGACGGATTTCCATGAGAACTGTCAAGAATATCTCCATTAATTAAGTAAATAGAGTAATCTGGCAGCTCAAACGTAGTATGTATATATATATATATATATATATATATATATATACACACACATACATCTGCCATTTACACCTTCTAGGCCAGATTAAGCCAACTGACGGATTAAGCCAACTGCCAAATGGCGGATTTCGAGTTCTAAGCCAGATGATGCTATCCTGAGATCCCATTTTGCGCCTGTCTCGCAGAGTAGGATGCTCTGTCTTCCTCTCTCTTACCTTCCTAAGTTAGGTATACCCCTTTAGGGGGGGTGAGCCCGTCCCATCTTCTCCCCGAAAGTCTCTTCTCTCTCTCTTAGGTTAGGTGGTCTTCCCCAGCTTGTTGCAGCTGGGGAGACTCCCCCGTTTTTCCTTTCTTTTGTTTTGGCACCCTGGGAGGGAACCTTGCAACAAGGGGGGAAGAGGGGTTGGCACTGGCACTCATTTGATCAACATTGCAATTGCATATGCACTCTACCATTTTGCGGCCATACTACTGCTGATCCGTGGTAAAAAATAATTTAAACGTCTTTTATTGTAACGCCTGTAGTATTAGAACTAAATTGAACGAATTTAAGGCGATCATTTATTCTGGGATCTACGATAATAGTTGCTATAACCGAAACGTGGTTAAATACCGTGACTCGGGACTTGTTGGGGGAACTTGATATAGCGGGTTTTAAACTTTTTACTAATGATAGGTTACATAGGATTGGTGGTGGCGTTTTGTTGTATATTCGTAATTCCCGTAGGACTATCGAGGTTAAGATAGATTTTCTGGCAGTAATTAATGCGATATGCGTTGAAGTTAGGGCGCGTAGTATTAGCTTTAATTTCGTTGTTGTTTATAGACCTCCCGTTCAACCCCTCGATACCAATGCTGGATTTTACACACTTCTTGGTAACTTTATTAATAATCAGGATAGTATAATTGTCGGGGACTTTAACTGCCCTAATGTTAATTACGAGACTTTTACTGGTAATGATGAGGGTTTCAGGCTGATTGAGTTTATGGAAGATAATTTTTTACGACAGATGGTTACCGAACCAATGCGCGGTGACAATATTTTAGACGTGGTGATGACGAACGACGAAAATATAGTCGAAGGTTTGGAAGTAGGTGAGAGTTTGGGATGTAGTGATCACCAAATTATTAGGTTTAAGCTATTGATAGAAAACAGTAAGGATAGTAACGTAATAGAGGTCTCTGATTTTCGTAGGGCTAATTTTGATAGTTTTGCGGACAAGATGAGAGTAGTGGACTGGGATAATTTATGTATGGGTAATGACGCAAATTTTCATTGGGAGGCGTTTAAAGAAAGTTTTTTTTAATATCGAAGGGGAGTTTATTCCGCATAGGCCAAAGCGCGCTAGAAATCATGGTAGGCCCAAGTGGTAGACTAGGGAAATAGGTGAGTTCATAAACGAGCATAGCAGAGCATATAGGCTTAATAAGGGTCCCAGTGAAACTGAAGGGAAAGGTATTCAAAACAGTGGTGAGGCCGGCAATGTTGTATGGAATGGAGACTGTGCCAATGAAGAAGAGCAATGAAAGAAAAATCGATGTGGCTGAAATGAAGATGTTGAGATGGATGTGTGGAGTGACGAGGAGGGATAGGGTCAGAAATGAGCATATAAGAGGGACAGTGAAGGTGGCGGAAGCATCTAAGAAGGTGCAGGAGGCCAGGCTGAGGTGGTATGGACACGTCAGGAGAAGAGAGGAGGAGTATGTGGGGCGCAGAGTGCTGGAGATGGAGTTGCCGGGACGGAGAAGAAGAGGAAGACCGAAGACGAGATGGAGGGACTGTGTGGTGGCGGACATCAGGGAGAAGGACTTGGAGGAAGACGTGGTATACGACAGAGGAGAGTGGAGAAGACGAACCAAAAACAGCGACCCCATGTAAAGATGGGATAATAAGCTGCGGAAGAAGAAGAAGAAGAAGCGCAATGGCACGGTAGCTAACTTTAATAGATATATTAAGCTTAGACGTCAGGTTAAAAGATCTGTTAGGAATGCTAAGCGTAATTTGGAGATACTTATAGCTACGGATAGTGAACATAATCCGAAAAAGTTTTTTGACTACGTCAATAATCGTAAGCTGATAAAAGATAACATAGGCCCTCTAGTGGACGCTAACGGCGCCTTGGCTTCCGTCGCGACGCTCAGGCGATGGCGGGTATTTTTAACAACATTTTTGCAACAATAAATAATGTCCCCGTTGTGGACGATATTGTTCCGTTTAGTAGCGAGACTATTTTGAATGAAATAACTGTTTACAAGGGTGAGATTGCGCATTATATCGATAAGCTAAAGGTTAGAAAGGCTCCAGGCCCTGACGCGCTTTATCCTAGACATTTAAAAGATTTGAAAGACGTTATCGTAGGCCCATTAACAAAAATTTTAGAGCAAGTGTAGTTTACGTTCCCCTACATTATCCTATTGTAGTTTACATTCCCCTGCATTATCCTAGTGTAGTTTGCGTTCCCCAACTTTGTCCGCGTCTACCTAATCAAATAAAACGTTAAAACTAATGAAAATATTACGACTTAACCTAACCAATCATCAATTTATATATATATATATATATATATATATATATATATATATATATATATATATATATATATACTGTATATATATATATATATATATATATATATATATATATATCTATGGGATTGAACTCAGAATGGTCCACTGAGGCTCTTTCATGATACATACAGACCGTGCATGGAACAAGGAACTCTTCTGGGAAAATTAAATCCACTATAGTCCTAATAAGTAATGGTAAATGACAAACACTATAGTTTTTTTTCTTTTTCATAATGTTAGCCCGACGTGGGCAACGGGTCACTCGCAAAGAGGCCCCCAGAAATATAGCTTTCCTCACCAGCTATCTGCAAAGCAGATAGGATCCAGCTTTGGGACAGAATCTAGGGGTTACAGCTACACCTAGCCTACTATATCCAGAACCTCAATATAAGCAAAAGACTCGTTGCATTCGCGTAGTCCCCTGAGGCTCTTTCATGATACATACAAACCGTGCATGGAAGAAGGAACTCTTCTGGGAAAATTTGTCATTTACCATTACTTAATCGGACTATAGTAGATTTCGATCTTTTCCATTTCGGGGCTAGCAGCGAATTTTAATGAAAATCGGTATACTAATGTAGTTTTGGTTACTGATTTAAAAAATAACTTGCTTTTCTTGGAGAAATGAAAAACAAACATGTTAGAGCACTTTAAATAATTAATGTGTTTTTAACGAAAATATCATGACTTGACCTAACCAATCGTCAAGGGCGTACAGTTGACCTAACCTGGCATTCAATTGACCTAACTGGGTATTAATTCTTGATTTTTTCTGCTACTTTTACAGATCTGCCGGGTTCCTTCAAAAAACGTATTCCTCGTTAGAGATAATTTAAAGTTGCACTTTTTATCGTTTGACCGACGCTTTTGGCAACGAAAGCACTAGGTATTTTTATCAAAGGAACACACTTTCCCACACTTAGAGCACTTTTTCATAAACAGTAGCAGTTGGTGACTGTGGCTAAATTTAACACAATCCTCTGCAACTAGTTTAAGCTAGTTAAAACACATATTAATTATTTAAAGTGCTCTAACATGTTTCTTTTTCATTTCTCAAAAAAAAAAGAAAGTTATTTTTGAAATCAGTGACCAAAACTACGTTAGAAAACCGATTTTCATTAAAATTTGCTTCTAGCCCCCATACGGAAAAGACCCGTGGATTTAATTTTTCCAGAAGAGTTCCTTGTTCCATGCACGGTCTGTGTGTATCATATATACATATATAAATTGACGATTGGTTAGGTTAAATCGTAATATTTTCGTTAGTTTTAACGTTTTATTTGATGGATTCACTGAAAAAGTGTCTCCTAAAAATCCTAGTGTAGTTTACTTCCAACTTTGACCTTGTGTAGTTTGTGTCCCCTTTTGCGTCAGGGGGACGTAAACTACAATTGCTCCAAAAATTTTAATAAGTCATGGAAGCGGGGATTATTCCTGAAGACTTCAAATTAGCTAACGTTATGGCCATTTTTAAAAAAGGCGACCGCACAGTAGCTAGCAATTATAGGCCTATTAGCTTAACGTCAATTGTCGGTAAACTTTTGGAAACCGTAGTTAGGGATCGTATCGTCGAACACTTAGAAAGTCGCGATTTGATTAATAGCAGTCAGCATGGGTTTCGACGCCATACATCTTGTTTAACTAATTTGTTAAAGTTTTATAACGAAATAGTGCGCGAATGCGATAGGCATAGAGCGGCTGACGTTATTTATTTAGACTTTAAAAAAGCGTTCGATACAGTTCCGCATAGAAGATTAATTGCGAAGGTTAAAGCGCACGGTATACGTGGTCAGGTAGCTAACTGGTCCTCGAGTTTAGGCCCTAATTTTTATTTCACAAATCCTAAATCTTTGTCACAAGGTTGGTTAAGTAATATTATATATAACTGCATAATTATATCTTCAGAGGAGGAAAATAAGACTTTCTTTTAGTTTTAATTAAGATTTTTTTTTTATATGTCATTATAAGTTATCTGATGGTGTATTATTGTCAATATGTACAGTATGTATGATTTTCAGCCATTTTTGTATGATTGCTTTCAAAGGGTTAATCTGTTTTCGAAATTGTTTTTCAGATGTTGGGAATTTGAGCCTAGTGTAATGATCATTCAGCATGTTGAAGAAAGGGGGATGTTTTGTTTGATATCACATTTTAAAGCCAGGAAGGAAGAAATTCTCGATTTAAATTGTATGCTGTTTTTACTGGGTTTTTTTAATGTACATAGTTTTGATTTTTGTTAGTTGTTAAATTTGGATAAATATACATTTCTATTTGTTTGAAGATTTTATGAATTATATGCAATATGTAGTACATATGTTGGCCGTTTCTTCTGATTATTTATTCTTAGGCCCCTCACAGCCTTAATCCGGCCCTGGTGGAATCATCATCATAGTTGATAGGACGGGAAGTGCGTCTTAAAAGATCATTAATAAATAAAAGGAAGAGAGTGGGTGACAGGACAGAGTCTTGAGGAGCACCACCATTAATAACTTTAGGAGAAGAACAGTGGCTATCTACAACCGCAGTTACAGATCGGCCAGAAAGGAAACTAGAGGAAGGCACAGATAGAAGGAGAGAAACCGAAGGAGGGAAGTTTGAAAATTAAGGATTTGTGGCAGACTCTATCAAAAGCTTTTGATATGTCAAGCGCAATAGCAAAGGCTTCACTGAAATCTCGAAAGGAGGATGACCAAGAGTCAGAGAGATATGCAAGAAAATCACCAGTAAAGCGTCCCTTGCAGAACCCATACTGAAGATCTGAGAGATCGTGAGAAGAGAGGTGTTTAGGAATCTTTTTATTGACGATAGATTCAAAAACTTTAAGGAGGCAAGACATGAAAGCAATTGGACGATAGTTGGAGGGTTGAGAACGGTCGCCATTTTCTGGGACAGGCTGAATGAAAGCGAACTTCGAGCAAGAAAGAAAAATACCAGATGAGAGACAAAGACGAAAGACTTTGCCTAGGCAGGGTGTTAGCAAACAAGCACAATTTTTAAGAACAAGAAGAGGACCGTACGCCTTCGTAGAGTTCAGCCCAGATAGGACAGAAAGAACATCTTTGGAAGAGAGTCTAATTTCAGACATAATAAAGTCAGAGGGAGGCGTTGGAGGAGCAGCACCAGAATTGTCCAGGATTGAATTGGGTTTAAGTGAAAAGTTCTTCTTTATCAGTTGAATAAAGGGCAACTGAGCCGTCGGAATGAAAAAAGAGGAGGGAAAGAAGAACCAGAATTGTCCAGGATTGAATTGGGTTTAAGTGAAAAGTTCTTCTTTATCAGTTGAATAAAGGGCAACTGAGCCGTCGGAATGAAAAAAGAGGAGGGAAAGAAGAAGTAAGTTGTTGGAGAGGTTTTTAGGTAGGTGCCAGAAAGAGCGAGAAGAATTAGAATTAGATAGATTTTCACATTTTCGTCTGATGAAGGAAGTTTCGGCAGTTTCCGGGCAGAAATATAAACAAAGTGAGAGTCAGGAGATGTAGGGCGAAGGTACCTTCTGAAAGCATCCTCTCTGTTGCGGATAGCTTTAGAATAAACAAAGTTAAACCAAGTTTTTTGCATAAATAGTAAGAAAAGAATATGGAATGTACGTCTCCACGCCCAAGAGAACCTCCGTGAGGCGCTCAGCGCATTCGAAGAGGCCCCCTTCCACGGAAGCAGTAATCATTCCTTGGAACTCAAAGAAGTACTCCCTAAGGGCCTCCAAAGGTGGAACTGGAGCAATAACGCAGGAAACAGATATAAGATTGTGTTTTATGTTTTTATAACATATAACTTATTAAAACTATGCATTTATTTTCTATGTAACGGATTTTCTGTCGGATACGATAAAAAAACAAAAACCCAGAACAAATCGCCAAAAAAATAAAGCGAACAAAAACATTTTTTCTGAACACTATCTATGGCAAATCTGGTAAATCATAATTATTTATTGGTAGATCAGATTAAACGTTTATTGATAATTTGAGTAATTAAATATTTAAATTTTTATCATGAATTATGAACATTAGTTTTCATTGAAATAAGAATAGTAACGAAGGGAAGATCTGAAACTTTGATTTACACTCCTTCACATAATAGTAATTTTGAAATTGTCTATTTTTTCATATATTCGCAGTGAAATATATATATATATATATATATCCAGAGTTGTGCATGCATAACCATTTGCTGAGGAGGTACAAACTTTACTGGACTGCCAAAATGGATTTGCTATACATTTTTTAATCGTTAATTTCATTGTGATTTCAGATTAATAACTGATGGTGACGATGGAGGGTGTTTGAGAATAAAAACCCACTCTAATAGACAGAGTTTATTTCCACGACAGTTTCGACGCCCACTGGCATCCTCCTCGGGTGGATACAGAAACACCCGAGGAGGATGCCAGTGGGCGTCGAAACTGTCGTGGAAATAAACTCTGTCTATTAGAGTGGGTTTTTATTCTCATATTTTGACCTTCACGTAAAAAAGTGAAGTTTTTTGCATTTATGGAGGGTGTTGTTGAAGATGTTGAAGAACAACGTGTGGTAGACCGAATTCGAGCAAATATCTATCGAGAAACAAATGGAAGCAGTTGCAACTTTCATCAATTGGAAGTGGATCGCCCAAAACCTTCATCGTAGTGGAAGATCCGTGACTGACAACTGGAAGAAGGGATACGACTCGTTCTTTACAAAATTTGAAGAAGGCAGGCCCGAAAAACTGCCGAAAAACACGAGAGCAAAGACACTGTGACTGAAAGCAATAGCAAAAGGCGACGAAGCTGCACTCAGTTTGCCAAAATCATCTTGAAGAGGCGAAAGAACGCTGTTCACCGGTCAACGATTCAACGATATTGCACGAGGAAAGGATTGAAGCCTTTCCATATGATCCCAAAGCCAATGATAACTTATCTCCAACAAGCATTAAGACTCGTCTTTGGTTTTGCGATCATCTGCGACTGTGGGATGATGATTTCATGCACCCGGAACTAAGTGATGAATTCTTCGTTTGGACTGTCTGTCGCCCTAATTATTAAAGTGGCAGAGTATGGTCACTCTTCTTAGAAGATATTGAAGAGCTATGCAAAAAACCTCGTTGCGTTGAGATATTCATTTGTTTCACTGCTGTCAAAATGATGTAAGTGATCAAAGAAGATGGGGCTTCGTGGGATGGTGCATATTATCAGCAGACTATTTATTCTTACAGAAAGTGTCATTGCATTTCTTTCGGATCCATAAAATGTAGTTGACATTTCGGAAGTGGTTTATATTCATGATAGTGCCCCATACCACCGTGCAAATGTCACCCAAAAACTTCAGAGATACTCTGGGATTGATTTCTTTGATCAGACTCAATGGCCAGGAAATTCCCCTGATATGAAAGTCACAGAGGAGTTTAGAGCGATTTTCAAGGTTAATATATACTGTATGTATGAAAATTACTTCACGAAAGTAACACATGAATAATATTCATGATGAAAATAACCGCGAAGGAAAGTTAAAACACGAAATAGTGCTCAAGCGCTTTCGTCTAATGACATCCCCAGGAAAAAGATTAATAACAAGAGTGAGACAGTATATACAGTTCATAAAGAAAAACAAAAATTATATGATTGGTGCAGACAATATTGGAGGAGGAGCATACAATCCACGTGGAAAAGCTACCAGAATTTTGGCACCTTGCCCTTCTTATCTAAATCTGATCTGAAAAATTAAAAATGACAGGATCGAGCGAAAACAGGCCCTGGCTAAGATTGAACTTATTGAATGATGGCAGACTCAAGAATGTTTCTATTAACAATGTTGCTTGAGTGAAACAAAATCGAAGAATTATTCCAATCAATACAATAGGACAACTCTGAGAAATAGACAAAAAGGGTATTCGACGACTGTTCCGTTCTAAACGAATACTAATGTTGTTTTATACGTGTGTTCAAATCTTTTCCCGTCTGTCCAGTGTAAAAGAAGCCACATTGTTTACAACCAATTTTATAAGTAATGCCTGGATTATTGGTAGGAATATTCTTTATTGACATTTTTCACAATTTTCTTTTTATGCAAGAAGGAGGGGCCAAAATCAAAGTCCAGTTTTATCGAGATGCTTAGACACTCTGCGTTTGAAAGATTGGAGATTATAGACAGGAGGAAAAATGGATTGAAGAACATTGTTCCAGAGTTGACCGGTTGAGTGGATGAAGGACTGGAAATACCAACTAACCCTTGCGTTAGAGAGTTGGACAGAAAAGGAATGAGAAAGTGTAGAAAGTCTGGTGCTGCTTGCTCTCCTTAAAGGAGGAGGCATGCAGTTAGCGACAGTAAAGAGAGAGCAAGGCAATATTGCGGCGAAGAGAGAGAGAGATTGAAGACAGTCAGTAAGAGGCGGGAAATTGATGAGACAAAAGGCCTTTGATTCCATCCGGTCAAGTACGGCTGTGTGGGTTGAGCCACCCCACACATGAGAAGCATACGCCATACAGGGGTGCATAAGACCCCTATACAGACACAGCAACTGAGCGGGGGTGAAGAAACTGCGAAGCCGGTACAACACACCTAACCTCTTCGAAGCTGTTTTAGAAAGAGAGTATATGTTATCTTTCCAGGAAAGATCACGAGGAAAGGAAACGCCAAGAATGTTAAGAGAAAAGGAAGGATTGAGTTGTGTGTTGTTGAAGGTAAGGGGATAGTCGTGTGGAAGATTGTGACGAGTAGGCAGATGGAGGAACTGAGTTTTTGAGCCATTGAAAGCCACAGGGTTTTCTCTGCCCCAATCAGATATAGCAGAAAGACCAGAAGTCAGGTGCTCCACACCCTACTACGCGAATCATGGGGTGACTGTTGAGAGGGACGCTTTGGGAAGAGGGTGGAGAAGTGAAGAGTGGAATCATCGCCATAGGAGTGAATAGAACAGGACGTGCGAATTAAGAGATCATTAATAAATTAAAGGAAAAGAGTGGGTAACGGAACAGAACCTTGAAGAACACCACTGTTAATAGCTTTAGGAGAAGAACAGTGGATATCTACAACTGCAGCTATAGATCGGCCAGAAAGGAAATTAGAGATGAAGGCACAGATAGAACGATAGAAACCGAAAGAGGGCAGTTTGGAAATTAAAGATTTGTGCCAGACTCTATCAAAAGCTTTTGATATGTCTAGCGCAATACAAAAGTTTCACCGAAATCCCGAAAGGAAGATGGCCAAGAGTCAGAGAGCTATGCAAGAAGATCGCCAGTAGGGCGTCCCTTGCGGAACCCATACTGACGATCTGAAAGAAGATTGAGACGAGAGGTGTTTAAGAATCTTCCTATTAAGGATAGATTCAAAAACTTTGGAAAGGCAAGAAATGAAAGCAATTGGACGAAAATTGGAGGGTTGAAAGCGGTCACCCTTCTTTGGGGGAGGCTGAATGAAAGCGAACTTCGAGCAGGAAGAAAAAGTACCAGATGAGAGACAAAGATGAAAGAGTTTGCTTAGGCAAGGTGTCAGCACAGAAGTACAGTTATTAAGAACAACAGGAGGAACACCATCAGGACCGTACGCCTTCCTAGAGTTGAGCCCAGATAGGGCAGAAAGAATATCTTTAGAAGAGATTCTAATTTCAAACATAATAAAGTCAGAGGGGGGAAGAGATAGAGGAACAGCACCGGAATCGTCCAGGATTGAGATGAAAGCGAAAGTTTGAGCAGAGTTCAGCTTTGTCAGTTGGAGAGACGGTAACTAAGCCGTCGGAATGGAAAAGAGGAGGGAAAGAAGAGGAAGTAAAGTTGTTGAAGAGGTTCTTAGCTAGATGCCGAAAAGAGCGAGAAGGTAAGAAATATATCCAGAATGCTGGGCCTATCTCCAAGACGATCGAGGATACGAGTAGGATGCTGTACAATCTGCTGTAGGTCATTTAGGATAGAAAAATTGTAAGCTAGTTTACCAGGGACATTAGTGAACTGGGAGGAAAACCAAAGGTGGTGGTGAACATTGAAATAAAAAAATGGAGATTTCAGCAAAGGGAGAGTGGGAAAGAATGTATTCCACTTTGGAAGTGAGGTAGTCAAAGAATTTTGGATAGTCAGTAGAATTAGGAGAAAGGTAAACAGCGCAGATGTATTTAGTTTGAGATTGGCATGTATGCCGTAGCCAGAGGTTATAGAATTCGGAAGATTCGAGTTCGGGAATACGAGAACAAGTTAGGTCATTGCGTACATATACACAACATTCACCTTTGAAGTGAAATTGAGTATACTGTAGAGAAAGTAAAAGGGTACAGAAAAGGGGTTGCTGTCAGTCGTCCCAGAAACCTGAGTTTCAGTGAGGAAAAGAAGATGAGGTTTAGAGGAGGAGAGGTGGTGTTCAACAGATTGAAAATTTGAGAAAAGGCCACGAATACTATATTAATGTTCAAAAGTTTAAGTACACTGGCAATGCCTAAAAAAGGCTTGGTAAAAAGGAAATACTAAAATATCCTTCGACAAAGTGTGAGGGTTATTATTCACACGAAAGAATGTTCGTTTTGCCTTGTTAAGGCAAGATTCCAAACAAGCAGGTGGGTAACACAAATCGCTTCCAACATTGTTGATTTTTTCTAACTCAGCATCCATATATTCCGGACTGGCGATCCTAAGAGCACGGAGAAACATACGAGGGGCGATCAAGAAGTTCTCGGCCTGACAATGAAAGACGAGTGAAGTTGATGGTATTTATTATAATTTTTTTACATAGTCTCCTTTTAGGGATATACATTTGATCCAGCGTTTTTCCAGCTTCTGGATACCGTTCAAGAAGAAGTCTTCATTTTGGTACTCTAACCAGGCATTTACAGCTGACAAGACAATCATCGTTCAAAAATCTGTCCACGGAAGTGTTCTTTTAATTTGGAAAACAGATAGAAATCATTAAGAGCTAGGGCTGGCGAATATTGAAGGTGATCAGAAATTCGAAGCCCATTTTTCTGATGGCAGCCATCGCAACTGCAGATTTGTGAGCGGGAGCATTGTCCTGGTGAAACAGGACACCTCGAGTGAGTTTCCCTCGTCGCTTTTGCTTGATGGCTCCGCGCAGTTTTCTCATTAGCCGTGCATAGTAATCACCCGTAATGGTGGCTCCAATGAGCACAACTCCCTTTACATCCCAGAAAAGAGGCCATGACCTTGCCAGCTGATGCCACAACACGAAACTTCTTGGGAATTGGTGAAGACAGGTGTATCCAAGACACGCTTTGTTCTTTTGACTCTGGATCGAAATGATGTATCCACGTTTCATCCATAGCAATAAACCTAGATAAAAAATTTTCTGGATCTTGCTGGAAAAGGTCCAAACATTGTTTTGAAATTTGAAGTCGAGTTCTCTTCTCGTTGTCAGTCAATATTCGTGGCACCCATCTCGCAGACACTTTTAAGCTTTAATTTGTCTGTTAATATTGAATGTATGCTGCCAAATGAAATGCCGACATTCTCAGCTATAAATCGAACACTAAGTCGGCGATTATTCCTGAGAAGATCATTGACTTTTTGGACATTTTCTTCAGAAGTTGATGTTGATGGCCGTCCAGACCGTTCATCATCTTTGATCGACGCGTTGTCCCGTTTGAATTTCGCACACCACTTTTTAACAGTAGAATAAGATGGGGCAGAGTCACCTAATGCGTGCTGCGTATCTTCAAAAACGTTTTGGGGAGTCATATTCTTCATAGAGAGATATTTAATGACGGCGCGTATTTCAAATTTGTCCATTTTCATAAAGTTTATCACATTGCTTCACATTACAATCCGTAAAACAAAAAATATTTTGATTAGCGTTTTTATATTTTATACACATATTTAATAATAGTTGTACCGAGAACTTTTTGATTGCCCCTCGTAGAAGAGAATATAACTTTCTTGATGGGGTTGTCATGTCCGGAGTAAAAATGTACATAGTGTTGGAATTACAAAATTGAGAGTTAATTAATATGATTGATATTAATAATATTATGATAGAATTTTTTCAACATAAATGAAAAATATAAGTTAGGTTTAATAGATAAATTATAAGATTTTGTGTGTGTGTGTGTGTGTGTGTGTGTGTGTGTGTGTGTGTGTGTGTGTGTGTGTGTGTCTGTCCGCTTTCTTTGGAACCGTGCACAGACTAAACGGCACATTGGAAAATTCTGCAACCACCACCAACTGATAGCCCATGAGCTGCCGATGTGCTCTGTCAAGTTTCCCGGTCCTAGGTCACAATTACTGGGTCCGAAGGCCCCAGCACCGCGATAAAACTACAGAAAAGAACGCAACCGTGAAAATCTTGAGCTTCACATTGTGTGACATATACTGCTACTGGGATAATGGGGAGAAGGTGGGGGTAATGGGGTAATGGCGTTTTTTAAATTTTGTGGCTGGATGACAGTGCTACCCGCTCGGAGGGCCAAGTTGTACAACGGTCGCGAGCGATAGCGAGCTACCGCTTGTAATAGACTATTTACTACCCCAACACGTGCAACTACTGTACAAATATCCATTTTAATTTCTAAGATTCCTCAAAGACTTTTTCAGTTCCTAAATTATTTAGTTTAACGTAGTTTAACAGAGAAAAATATATGTTGTTAAGGTCAGTGGTACAAGTAGATTTTATTTCTTACCGGCACTGTGCCTAAAATCGCAAACTTCATTGTTATGTTGCCACCTCACCTAAACTCTCCTCCCTCTTCCCTGTTTTTCATTTAAATAAAAAAATTCAGTCACACGTTAACACAAGATTTTATTTTTAATAATTAAATATTTTTAATAATCAAATAATAACTATTTAGAAAGGCCTAGACTTAATTGGTAATATCTCCGTAGGAGACTACTACTCCACCAGTGATCATAGGCAAATAATATTTGAAATTAAAGTTAATGTTCATAATTCAGAGTGTTTGGAATACGTTTTGGATTTTAAAAGAGCTAAATTTCGTGACATGAAACTGAAACTTTCGAGCCATAATTGGGATAAGGCTCTATCGCGCGATGATATTAATGGCACATGGATTTTTTTTTAATTATTATTTTAAACGTTTAAAATCGAGTAATATCCCATTACGTAAAAAGAGACTAGCGAAGTCTAGTAGAATGGGCGCAAAAGGAGAGAGTGCAATGCAATTGCAAATGTTGATCAATGTCGCAAGAGGTTATGCAACAAGGGGAATGTTGCAAGAGGTTGTGCAACAAAGGGAGGAATGTTGCAAGTGGTTATGCACCTATGGGGGAAGGGTTATCCCTCAAGTTGCAATGAACTCCCCCAGCTTGCTGGGGGAGACCTCTTTGGGGGAGAAGGTGGGACAGCCTCACCCCCCAAAGGGGTATACCTAACCTAAGAGAGAGAGAGAAGGAGAGAGGAGTGTTCGCTTGGCTGGAGACAAGGGCATATTGTGACTTCAGCCGAGCGTCCGCTGTCTTATAAGTTCCTAATCAGCCAGTTGGCTTAACTGGCTGAGTTTCCAGATTGCGCTGTTTATTTAATTGAAGCATATATTCTTGAGAGTTGGCTTAACCAGCCAGTTGACTTAGAAGACCTAGAAGGCAGGCACATTATTAGGGTTGAGTTGCCAGATTGCACTATTTATTTAATTAAAGCATATATTCTTGACAGTTGGCTTAATCCGCCAGTTGACTTAGAAGACCTAGAAGGCAGATGTATATGTATATAAAGGGTGTCAGGAAATGATTGCCACCCCTGTACAGAAGAAACTGAAAGGAATAGAAAAAAACAGACAAAACCACGCGAAAGAGCGTTTAATTTTGAATAAAAAACACTTGTTTTAATATCGGGTGTTGCCCCCATTTGCAGCTCTGACGGCCATTAATCGACGGGGGTATGATCCCAGAAGTGTCTCACAGATCGTATCATGACTCATTTCTTCAAGGACTTCGTTGATCTTTGCAGTCATAATTTCTGTTGAATACCGATTCTGAATGGGTTGTTCCAGCATTAAGGACTCCACCCGATCCTTCATGATGGATCCGACATGTTCACAGACATTAAGATCGGGAGAATTGCCAGGCCATTCATTATTTCCGAAAAAATCAATGTTATTGTCCTTAAACAGTTGTTGAGTCGCAAGTGCTTTCATACAGGGGGCTTTGTCGTGAAGAAAGGTTGCCTGTTCAACATCCAAAACACACTCGGGGTCTTTCAAAAACGGAATTACATGTTGGGCTAAAATTACATTTCGAAAATAAGGCCCATCCCAACTGGTTCCTCTTGGTTTGATAACCCAGATGAGCTTCCGAATAGAGAACATAATGAAAACACCCACACATGCTGGATTTTTTACTATTTCTCGATACTTCTGGTCGTCTGGGACTTCATCAGGAGTTGTTGCCCAAACCAGATCATTCTGAAAATTTGGTTTTCTGGAGACATAAACGAAGAATTCATCGCTGACAACCAAGTGAAGGAAATCGTCTTCCGTCCATTCCTCAAGATAATCACAAAACCATAGCCGATCTTCAATATTAAGATCACTCTTCCGTGGCTTAGCTATTTCATGCCAAGCACTCAAGCCTTGGCGAACTCGAAATTGATGCACAAGTTGCCGATTGACTATCTTACCACGACGGATAAGTATCTCTTTCGCTACCTCAGAGCAGCTCTTCTTTCGGCGCCGTGATGCAGCAAGCACAATGTCTTTCGATTCTTGAGATAATTTCTCCGGTCTTCCTCCTCGAAATTCTGTTTCACAATCTTCAGGATTCTTATTCCAATTCCTTTTGACAAAGTCTTCTGATCTTTTTAATCTCTCAGCCACCCAGTGTCGAGTTATGAAAGTTGCACCAGCTTCCTTTGCTTCACGAAATGTGACAGCTCGAATGCGGTCAAGAACTCGCTTTTTCTCTGAATCGTTCAAAATAGATGATGCCATGGTTTCTGTGGGGAAAAAAATGGTAAGAATTAAAATCACAGGAATAGAATATAATGGTTTTTATTCAGATTTTAACGCTCTTTCAAGTGGTCTCGCCGGTTTTTATCTATCTCTTCTAGTTTTTGCTCTACAGGGGGGGGGGGCAATCATTTCCTGACACCCCGTATATTACCTTTTCAACTACCAGATTGCGGTATTCAGATATTTTTGACAGTTGGCTTAGAAATCCGTCAGCCGTTTTAGAAGGCAGCCATTTGATATAATTAAATAATAACGTCGTTTACAACCAAAAGGATTAAATAAAACACCATTACATCATTCTGTTTATTTAGACGAATTATTGGAATCAATTTCACGAAATATATAGAAAATAAATATACAATCAAACGATGATGGAATATATATGATCAAAAAATAAAATAAAAAATACTAATAGCATAATACGAACGAGGAATATATATATATATATATATATATATAATAATAAATATACAAAACGATGTAGTATAACCATCAATATATTAGTACAGGAAAAAAAAATATATATATATACACACACAGTTATATTAAATAATTAAATATATATATATATATATATAATAAAAAATATACAAAACGATGTAGTATAACCATCAATATATTAGTACAGGAAAAAAAATATATATATACACACACAGTTATATTAAATAATTAAATATATTGAAAATAATAATATTGAAAATAAAAAATAATAACATACAAAACGAAGGAGTATAATCAGCAACATATTAGTACAGGAAAAAAAAAATATATATATATATATATACACAATTATATTAAATAATTAAATATATTGAAAATAAATATACATCAAAATACTTTATGTTCTACGGCGCAAAACACTAAACTCACACGTAATCGAGTCTACAGTCACATCATCATTGCTTTGTACTACGCGGTAAATACGCCTTAACAATATTTCACCGCTCAAGGTGTGCGGGCGCCTATACTCGATATAAATGGCCTTCATATCGTTCAATACTATTTTTGTGCCCATTTTACATTCGGTTGGCAAGTTATCTTTAAACACAGCCAGAATACATTCAAAAGCACGCACAAAGAGGTCATCGTTAGCCACCACGTCATTATTGAATACAAGTTTATAAACACTCCTTTCCAATCGAGGGTTTTTTCTTACCGTCCCGAGCTTTTCAATTGTGAACTCTTCTTCACTCTGCATAGCGGCAATTGAAATAATCTTCCAAGTCGTAACGGCAGCTACTCGTTATATAGAGGTACAACTCTTCATGGTGAACACTGTAGGCGAGCTCTGCCCTGTACCGCTGAAGTCCTTTGTACGAAAGTTCGGATATTTCGAAGAGTCTAAACCTTTTACATAAGCATCCAGCGCTAGACCATTCTCGCCTTGTTCATTCCTACATTCGATAAATCCGTCGAGCAGAGCGGTGTATGCGTATTCAAGAACCGTGTCAACATTTTGTCGAGGATGAATCGGTTTCGCGTAGGAACAAGAACTTTATTAACAGATGCATTCTTCCACATCAGTCGTATATCAGTGTATGGCTGATCGTTATTTATACACAACGTACAAACAAAGGCATATGAAGGGGCATCAAGAATCTGTTCTCTTCTTGTACCTACACCTGCAGGTATTTTATAACGGTCCTCACCCCACTTCTCAACTATCACGAAGATTCTATTCATCTCCTCAACATTTAAATAAATAACATTACGTTGCTTGCTTGTCTGCAAATCGTTTCAAGTACATAGTTAATGGTGCCGGTTTCACGCCTGAACACGCGCAATGACTTCGTCACGGACACATCGTACGCGGCATTGAGAATGCTTCTCAAAGGAAGTTCCATCGTATTCGCACGTCCAGTCGGTTCAAGCTCTGAGATGACTATAAGCATCCGGTGCGCTGTTTAGCTCGGGAAACAGGTGTGGAGGAGTGAGTCACATGGGTGAAAAGTGTACGGGCTTGATCGAACTCGTGTGTTTCGGAGGGGTGAGGTACACGGGTGGGCGGCTCGGCTCGACGGGGGGAGCGAGCCACACCATAAACTGTTGAATCGTGTACGGGTTTGTTCCAACATGAAAGAGTCATGTGAATACTTATACCCATTGTACTGGGCAATCAGAATTTTCTACATGAAGCAATATCGATTTTAATGTTTTATCGGAATGCGCACCAGACATTTTCGTTCATTTTCATGAACTAAACACATCTTATTCACAATCCGGTGCACTATTTGAGAGAAACATATGCCCATATTTTTCCTCTTTGTTTAACAATCGAAACTCGTCTCTAAAGTCTGTTAAAAACTCGCACAGGCCTTTAGCCACAACCTCACTACAAACCTCATGATATATATTAATATAGTGGTAAAAATACTTAAGATTCTCCATGATGACAAGATTTATATTCTCAACCGTAGGGTACGAGTACTCGGTATGATGTAACATGACATAATATCGCTTGTCTTACCGCTCATCAACAAGACTCATTATCCACAACCGTTGCTTATCTTCTGTAGGTGTTGTGTCTTCTACTTCACGGTATAAGTGAGCTTTTATAAAGGCTAGGTCTACAACATACTTCAATACATCGCTTGTACCACGAAATCCTACAATGCCCTCGCCAGAATACCTGTAGAGTATTTGAACATCTTGTTCCTTCGCACGGTTCAATATAGCCTTAATAGTGTCAAAGGAGGGTGGAATAGGGAGTCTTTCAGTATCCACCACATCTTCACACTTTGCCGAATACCACTTCATAAACGTCGAACACGCAATATTAAAGGTAGCCATTACTATTTTTCGTCTACGCGAGAAAATACACGTCTGAGCTCAATTGTTTGCAGAGGTCAACTGAGCACGCCTGTGTAGACATATGCTCAGGTAGTGGCAGGAGTCACGTGACCGATCTTACAGTGGGCGGAGTTTAGGAATGTACACACGCACGCACACAAAGGAGAAAATGAAACCTTAATTGAAGCAAATATACATAATAAATAAACATATCGTTAACAATACATAAATATATATATATATATATATATATATATATAAATACAATCAAGGATTAAGGTATCCAAAGAGTACGGTATCATAGGTACCAGGCACCTGGTAACTTTTCCTATAAGTGCTACGGCATACCTTCGTACCCCTAAGTTCCTTCATACACCCCAGTTTCTGCGCCCAAAAATTGTGGGTCCCCACTGTCAGTTGGGGTGGCTCGTCGCCCTCATCTTCCAAGCACACTAGGTCCTTCAACGAGTCAAAGTTAACGACTCGTCGGTTCGCATGGTTAAGCGTGATACCCTTAGCCTTCACGATATATTTCATATCATCCCCCACCCTCACCCGTACCCCATAGGTTTTTGGCCCTGTTGATACAAATGAGTCTGCGTATGCACCATCACTATACTCATCCTTGATCTCGTCAGTTAGCTCTCCGAGAAACTCCCCAATAGCGAGCATGTATTCACCTTCCCTCGCTGTGAATATCACGCTATGTCAGCGTACAACACCCTCCGTCCAAAAGAATGCAATAGGCTCCAAAGTTTGATGCGGGCATATGCCGTCGTGAAACTGGCTACAGGTATGTTTGTAACCCGTGGGGTATCTGTGGCCAGTTCGGTGATGTTGTACTTTATTATGTAAGTATTACCTACATTCACGATCTCCATAACATCTTTATCGGGAGCGTTGGCATAATCCCAGACTTCACTATAACTTTGTGCCAAATGAATGTTCCCTTTGCCAGTATTCTGTGCAAATTTCCCCCAAACACTGTTTAGACACAATTTTCACGAAAGCGCTTGCCAGGATTCTTAACAATTTGGGTACGGTCAAGCTGTATACCTTCATGGGACCGGTGACGCTGAATATAAGCTGTTTTTTCATCTTCGGTATCAACCCCTAGCGGATATCCCGATGCTTCTACCTTATCCTTCAAAAAAGCGTTTAGATAAGTGAAAAACCCATTTTTCGAATTTTCAAATTGGCTAGTGTGGAGAATGTGTGGAGTAGTGAGGAAATAAGCTGGTATAAATTTAAAATCATAACATTAATATCTTCAGGTGCCACAATGACCTTCAATATTGAAAAAAATTGAAAAAAGCAGATTTTAACCAATAACTACAGAAGAGTCCACGATGCACAATAGACAAGAATTTATTCATACTTGTATAAAAATAGCTCAGTCAACCTTTAAAAAAAGTTTCTATTCTCTAAAAACAGTTTTCTATAGTCAGCTCACTCAGCTGTCACGTGAGTACCTCGGTTCAGTGTAGCTGTCGCTCTCGTAGCAGGTGGGTGTTCTGTTGTTGGCGTTACTCAGATAGTCTAAACTATATTTCTTATATATTTTGCATTTCTGTATTGTGTTGCCCTAAGTTTGCCATGTACTATTAACTGAAATTAACGTATAATTGATATTAGCTCTTTCTTTTTCAGATTTGTATACTTTCAAAATGTCTCGAGTTTGTGCAAAATCAACCAGGGCCTCAACTGAGTGCCCCATGTTTGGTATGGGGGAAGATTTGTGGCACAGGAATCTTCCTACATACGAAGGAGTTTTTAAATATTACTTGTTTGTAAGAAACGATTTGAAACAGAATACTAATAAAGATCCTTCAATATCTCAAATATTAGAACAAGTTGTTGATAAATTGAAAACAATTTGGGAAAGTGCTTCCGTCCCAATTCTGTCAGACAGGCGAATTGAAACAATGTTCAGAAGCTACCACGAAAAGTATCGTGTCATTATGAAGCCATACCAAAGCAGAAAAAATTCTGAAGCTTACAAAGCAAAGATTGATATGTTCAAAAAAGAAGCACACACGAAACTTTTTGACATTGCAGCGTGCAAGTGCAAAGTACTAACACAATGTTCTTGTCCCAAAGAAAAAACGGTTCCAAAGGAAGAAGTGACGTTCCTCTTAGATCAAAGGAGTGAAAGAAAACTGTTTATTGATAGAGTAGATATTACACTCTCAAAGAAAAAAGCATCTACGTTGCTAAGAAAGCAAAAAGAAGCTGTGAGGCTCACCAAAGAATCTTCACAGGAGAAATTGCAGGATACAAATGTTGAATTATCATCATCGACATCAAATAGTGAAAGTGAATCTGGCGAAATATCAGACGGTACATTTCCAGAGCCAGTTAGCTCGAAGAGAAAGCTCGAACAACCTGAAGAACAATTATTCAAGAAAAGGAAAACTACAAATCTACCTTCAGTGGCTACTGCTTGTGACAGGACTGCAGTTTCAGATCGAGCTGCAGCATTCATTGTTAGTGCAGTATTGCAAGATATTGGAGAAGTTTCTATTGACAATACATCTGAAGTAGTGGATAGGAGTAAAATCAGAAGAGAAAGACAAAAGAAGAGATCAGAAATTATGAAAGATCAAAATCAGGTCCCAATCAGAGGAATCTATTTTGATGGTCGAAAAGATTCTACACTCTTCCAAGAAAAAAAAGAGTCCAAAGTATATCAGAAGAAGGTAACAGAAGAACATATCACTTTAGTGAGAGAACCTGGTTCAGATTATTTGGGCCATTATTCTGTGAATTCTGGATCAGCTGAAGAAATATGTAAAGGAATGTTTGAGTATATTGGAAATAATGACATGAACCTGGAAAATCTTGTTGCCATTGGATGCGATGGTGCAGCAGTCAACACTGGAGAAAAGGGAGGCGTTATAAGGCTTATAGAATTGAAGCTGAAGAAGCCAGTTCAACATTTAGTGTGCCAGCTCCATGCCAATGAATTGCCATTACGCCATTTAGTTGCAAAGCTGGATGGAAAAACATCTGGCCCCCGCGGATTCACCGGTCCTATTGGCAGGGAATTAGAGAACTGTGAGAGTCTTCCTATTGTCGAGTTTGAAAGGATTGATGCTGAGGAACCAACTGTAGACTGTGAAGATCTTAGCACCGACCAAAAATATCTAATTGATATTCATCAGGCCATAACAAAGGGATATTGCTCTCCAGATCTTGCTCATCGTAGTCCAGGCAAAATGGCACATTCACGATGGCTGACTACAGCAAATCGTTTGCTTCGTCTATACGTTTCAACTGTAAGTCCATCTGAGAACCTCATGAACATTGCTTCTTTTATAATGAAGGTCTACATCCCAATGTGGTTTTCTATTAAGCAAAGTACGTCTTTTGTCAATGGCTCAAAACATGTTTCAAAACTATTGAACTAACAAGAACACTGAATGACGAAGTAAAGGATATTGTAAACCCTGTCATACAAAGAAATGCATTTTTTGCAAATCCAGAAAATATTCTAGCATCAATGATTCATGATGACCGCAGCGCCATAAGAGAATTAGCGTGGAGGCGAATAAAGAAAGCAAGGCAAACAAACAAGGAAAAAGTTGAGGCGTTTCACAGTACCTGTTATTCAGTTTGAAGCTACTGATTATACTGATTTAATTAATTGGCAAAAATGCATTGTCACTGAACCACCTGTGACAAGACACCTGACAGAAAATGAGATTGAAGAATTCATAGAAAACAAGAGTACCCCTCCATTCGAGAAATTCCCTTGTCATACACAAGTAGTAGAAAGAATGGTAAAATTAGTGACTGAAGCATCATCAAAAGTATTTGGATTGAACGCGCGAGATGGCTTCATAAGATCAACACTTCAGTCACGTAAAAAAATGCCATCATTCGAAAGTAAAGCTGAATATAAAGTTTAAATAAAACGTTAATAGAAAAAAACATGCGCAAGGATGGGTGGTTGGGAGGGCATGGGTGGAGCTCGACACGCAGCCACCTCCTCGTGGTGAGTTCTGGATTATTTAGATCATTAATCAAAAGAACATTGGTCTAAATAAACTAAGAGCTGCGTAATTCAGTAACTATTTTGGTAATTGGAACACTTAATATATAATAATAACAAGTAAGTTTCAGTTATTGTACTAATGCAGAATATAAGAAAATCATTATATTTCACTTTTTTTGACGGCTTTGTGGCACCTGAAGATATAATTTCGCAGGACTAATATTTATGCACAGTCATTATCTATAGCACCCACATATTGTCCGCACTAGCCATATTTGAATTTCGAAAAAAAGTTAAAAAACCTCATTTTCGATCCGCCCTATTAGATATGGCGTGAAAAGGTTCAGTAGCTTCTGAAATCTCTACACCTCATGTCTCTTCAATATTCTCTAGCCATGGCGAACGGCTAGGTCCAGCTCAGGGCTTGTATAGACACCTCTGATCTTACGCTGGTTGGTTGTATGGTTACACTCACCGTTGTTCTCCTTTGTGCACTTCACGCACAGGGGAAACATGAGCTTGTGATCTATAACGACGGGTAAGATCGGCATCCATAAATCGGGAGGGGAGAGCACGTGTACGAAAGAGAGTCCAAAGTAGCGCTCATTCAAGTTAGCTGAAAACTCATCGATGGTTGGTATGGTGGGACCCACCAGTTTTTCAGGCGCACCTACGGGTTACGGATTGTTCTTCATCACCTAGGGGTATAAAGAACAGAAGTCGTAGTAATGGAGTTTCACGCCCTCCGTAGGCGGAAAGTATAGCTTGAATGGGTTTGTACGCCCTCCAAACAAGCTGTGACCGCATTTGAGGGGGTCCAACACCATTGAATGTTTGATGGCCCTTATTTCTTCACGGTACTGGTCATCTGTTTCCATCCGTGCATCATATTCATGCTCCCACACGATCTTGTGAGTGAACTGGGAGCCTATAAGTTGATCGCGGTTACGGGTCCATGCGAGGCTGTCGGCAGGGGATCTTTCATGGAGGTCCCCTGTAACGGCACACTCAGCGCGCGGGCATCCACGCCACCAGTAGCCGTTAAAGGAATACATGGTCTTCTCACCAGTGGTTGGATCCTCACTTACGCCATCAACCCAAAAAACACGACCATTGACCTTAACGGGTACTTCACCCGTGTTGCGGGTATGTTTTATGTATACCCCGGCCTTTTGCTGTAGGTGTATGAGCCAGTAAATAGCCTTGTCCCCATAATTGCGGGGATTGTTTCTGTGAATGACTGCTAAGGTATCTTTATGCATGAAGTTATTCTTGAACACCGTAAAACATAATGAGGTGACCGTGGTTGCGACTTGCAGCGGATCGCATTTGAAACGGGCTATGCACATCCTTCTAGATGCCTGGAAATATACTCTAACCATGCGCACATCATTCACGCAATAACGTTCACGTGAACTAGCTTCATTAAAACTGTTGTAGTAGCGGTCAAAATCTTCACGCTCACTATCACTCATGTTGGTGTAGTTAAAGTAATGTTTGGGTGGAGGTAGTCCTACGTAATTTAATGTTTCACTCGTGAGGAATGTGTAAGGGAAATAAACTTTTGAAACTTCAGCGGCTACGCCCATGACCTTGGGTAGCTTTGCTAATTTACAAGGTGTGAATAGCAGGGTGTCTTTAAAGTGTACATTACCTCTTATCTGCATCTGTATTAGTTTGTTGCCTCTTTTCAAGGGATCACCTGTAAACATCGCGGACGACTCGTGTTCAAGCAACTCCTTATAAAGGAACTGCGTGTCAAATTTTGCCCCGTTATGGGCAAGAATATACGGTCATTTTTTTTTAACTTTCCGCTAATTTGACAATATAGGATACAAAGAGTTTCACAGGGCTGTCGTGTGCCATCGTTTTAAAAACGTTTGTCCGTTTTCCACATTTGTGACGCTCATCACACTCGATCTCCATGCACTCATCACAGATAGTCTGACTTACGATTAAATGTGGAATAACCTCTTTGGTTTTAGCGTTCGTGTAAGTTTCTATATCGTAGTACACGGTTATACAAGGGCTATTTTTAGGCTTAGCATCTTTCATATAACATACATGCTTCACTCCATCGGCCTTATATTTTTCATGACATGTGGAACAGTAAATTTCATCACATTTATGTTTGAAATTCCCACAATTATTCATCATGTGAAACATACCGCACTTACAAATCCTCATTTTCCTGCAAGTGCCAATTGATTTATAGAGTTCAAAGCATTTATTATTGAAAAATGTACTTCTACACACATTACATTCCCTCTTCTCGGTTTCAACTACACGATTTTCACATTTGGAGCTTTTACACTGCTCACATACCATGTAGCAATCCTTACAATGTTTCACTATATCTTCAGCAAACTCGAGACATCCCTTACACAAATCATGATGCCTTCCATATAACGACTTTTATCATAACTAGTCTAGAGAGCCCTTATGTTACGGATGGGGAGATATGATGTTCCTGACAATCCTAAAATAAGTAAAGGTCTTGTACGATCTCTCACACAGCTTTTAAAAACATACACAGTCCTACGACGATCATCCATTCCAAATACGACTATACGTGCATTCGTTTCCTGCTCGACCCTTCTCAGTTTTTCAGGACCCATATTACACTCAAACTCAAGCTTACAATCTGAAGCCAGTTTACGTTCACGCTGCACAACCGTAGGCAGCCAAATTTTTTGCGTCCACGTATTTAGCACAATGAACATATGAGCTAAGACTATTGCTATAAAACCGCAACCACGATCGACATTTAAATGCATTCTATAAATAACTGGAGAATTGAAATTAAGAGTATAAGGTGTGGCACTATGACCCGCAACCCGGAATACTCTGTCAATATCTACCATGAAGTTGTCCATATTGAAGGCTGTACTCTCAGGTTGTAACATAAATTCTGCTCGATTAGAAAACGGACGATAGATAACACTGGTCAACACTCATTTTATTGCCAATCATATTAGTGATTTTGGGGTAACTTTGTGGTGCTGATTCCGAATATGACATCGGTTTTGCTAGATTGGCTCTAATTTATGAGATAATTGGTACCCCATTGAAACACGTAAAAATGCACAAAATTTAATGTTCAGGCGGAGCCTACTTACAAATCGCATTGAAATTGTCTCAAATCATACAAAAGTAAACACATGAAATACATAATGGCATTTTATTCGGTCTCACCATCTAGAATGTTCCGGTAGTTTCCCATATGCACGCGTTATGGTTACGTTTCCTATTAATTGAGGGTATTCATTATCTCAAGAACTAGAGCCAAATCGGAAAAACTACTTTCATCTTGGAATTCAGCAACCCCAAAATACCCTAAATTCGTACGAATTTCCTTGGCAACGAAACAAAAATGTTTTTTTGTTGACCTGTGTAATAGAATAACCTCAAGATAATGTGAAATAGTTTTAGGAATGTTGCAAAATACACGCGGCGACAGGTTCGTACAGGTTTTATCACGATACAGAATGACTTAGGCTAGTGTAGGCTTAGGTTAGTGAGGATTAAGCTAATGAATATTTTCTCTAGTGTTTTTCATACAGTTACAACGCCACCCATACGATATTACAGTAATTGAAAAACCAAAACATGCAGCCCACGAAAGAGCATATTCGACATGTGATGCTGTATGAGTTCCATAAAGGATCTAACGCTAGTGAATCCACAAAAACATTCAAAGAGTTTATGGAAATGATGTTGTGAGCGAAATGATGTGTAGGAGATGGTTTGAGAAGTTCAGAAATGGAGACTTCAGTCTGAAAGATTAATTATCAACGAACAGGACGACCAAATGAGTTAGATGAAGAGTTGCTGAAAGCAACAGTGGAGAACTTGGCCTGCAACTCGGCATTAGCCATATGACCATTCATCGTCATTTGAAGCTGTTAGGAAAATTAGTGAAGGTTGGAAAATGGGTTCCGCGTGATTTGTCACAAGCGAATCTTCAACATCGAATCGATATTTACACATCACTGCATTATCGGCAACTGCAGGCACCGTTTTTGAATCGGATCGTCACTGGGGATGAAAAACGGGTCCTCTATAACAATATTAAGCGTCGACATCAGTGGCTTAGCCGTGAAACAAAGCCTGAACCTCAGCCAAGGAATGGACCCCATCCAAAGAAAATTTTGCTATGCGTTTGGTGGGATATGCAAGGAATTATTCATTTTGAGCTCCTGCCAGATAACCAAACAATCACAGCTGAAGTCTACTGCCAACAACTCCAACGACTGAAGATGGCATTACAAGAAAAACGTCCTGCATTAATTAATCGCAGAGGTGTTCTATTCCACCAGGATAACGTGCGCCCTGACACTGCTCGAATCATCACTGCCCAATTGGAGGCATTTGGTTGGGAAAAAATTCCTCATCCACCTTATTCTCCGGACATCGCACCTTCAGACTACCATTTATTCAGAAGTCTGCAACACTACCTAGATGGACAAAAGTTGCAATCCAGGGAAGCTATCGAAAACGAAGTGATCGCTTTTTTTAACTTGAAACCAAGGGATTTCTTCGTACGTGGCATAAAAAAACTTTTCTACAGGTGGGAGGTGGTTATAAAAAAAGAAGGGAATTATATCGATGATTAATTTGTCATTATGTCATTTAATTTTTGTTGTGAATAAGCTAAATCTTCGAGCAAATTTGTCCTTATAATTCATTTAAATTTTGTTCTGAATGAACTAGAAAAAAAATCGAGCAAAATATACAGGGTGTCCATAAATGTTTACCCTGAAAACAGTATTCTTTCATGTTTTAATGACGAGTCTTACATCCGTTTTCTTTTTACAGATGATCTCGTACACGCATAGAGTTTCTGTGTTGGTGTGTTTCGTCTACCGCATTCGCCGCTAAGAGCGCTGTAGTAGCTGTTCAGTTAAGATGGCGTCTGTGACAGAGAAGACACAATGTGTTGTGTGGCTTGCAGAAACAAAATCTCCTGTCAGTGTTTAGCGAAGGTTCAGAACAAAGTATGGAAAGAATCCACCTGATGTGAAGTTAATTAAGTCGTGGATGAAAAAATTCTTGGAAACTGGAAACGTGGAAAAGGGAAAGAGCAGTGGTAGACCATTAGTTTCCGATGGGACGGTGGATTGGCAGGGACGGGCCAATCACATGGCCCCCAAGATCACCCGACATTACCCCGCTGGATTTCTTTCTCTGGGGTCATGTTAAAGATTTGGTTTATGCAACAGTTGTTCCAGATATCAGGACATTGCGAGAACGCATTACGGATGCAATTGCAACAGTTAACCCACAAATGTTGGAAAATGTGTGGCGTGAGTGTGAATACCGTTTAGACATTTTACGTGCCACTACGGGTGCACATGTGGAAGCTTATTAAGTTCATTAACTATGTATCAAAACTTTGTATGTTTATCTACTTATGATTAAAACTGTGTTTGAATACGAGTGTTTATTTAAAAGTTATAGCATGCTTTAATCAGGGTAATAATTTATGGACACCCTATATGTTACAACCTTATGCTTTGAGAGGCCTGCATTATACGGCCCAAGATATATTCTATATCTACAGCCGCCAAATGTCTGAACGGTATTACTACCCAAAAATCATCTATGTTCCCGTCATCTGAACCGAACCTGAAGGACAATCTCGTCCGGACTTCACGTTCGTCGCGGTTCTGGAGGGCAAACTCCACAATACGTTCAACTACTCGTCGCAGTCCAACACCGTTGCTATACATGGATCCAGGGTTAACTCTGACCACGTACCGATTTCTAGTCAGGGCAGGTGGGGATAGCCGTGCGCACCAACTCGAATGTTATACCTTCCTCCACAGTATGAGAAGCTGCTGCTGGTGTGGAGGAAGTACCCGGAACTGAACGGGAATAAGGGGGCATATTTGAGGAAGGTACTAGTGTGGGGTTTGTGTCGTAAGACGTAAAGGGTTGGGGCTCTATTACTGGGGGTCAAACAATCGGCTCAATCCTGGCACGCTTCATACCTGACGTGGCGGGTTCTTCATCATGTTGCCGCTTTGAATTGTCGCATGCTACAGGTATCGCTGGTGACGGTTCGTCAGCGAGGAAGGATTCTGTAGCTACACGGTCATCGGGGTCATCTGTGATATCGATGATGGGGGGCTGAACATCGTCGTCATTCATGGTTCTGTGGAAGAAGAAAAATAAGAATATAAGGAGCAGCACGTAAATTTTGTTATATTTTGTAAATGACCCACTTAGGGGTGTGACGTGTTACAGATAGAATCTGTAGAAAAAATTCAGGTTCACAAGCCCCTCCACATGTATTATATCTGGCCCTACAGGATGTAGTAAAACTGTGTTTATGCTTAAAATCATTAAAGATAAGGGGGAGATGTTCTCAAAATTTGTGCATAAAGTAATATGGTGCGATTCGACGTATCAATCAATGTTCAACGAGTACCAAGATGATTTTTTGTTCCACAAAGGGACATATGACGTTAATTCGTTAAAGGGTAATGAGCATACAGTCATTGTAATTGACAATCTCATGTTGGAAATGGATAAAACGTTTGCCGAGACATTTACAGTGTTCTCCCACCATCTTAACATAAGCGTATTCTTCATCAATCAAAATCTATTTTTCAAAAATAGATACATGCGCGATGTGTCGTCAAATACACAATATTTAGTCTTATTTGCGCAACGTAGAGATGTGTCACAAATTGGGGTATTATTCAATCAAATGTTCCCGAATCAGCGTAAGGAGTTTTTGGAGGTTTATAAAGAAGCCACAAGTCAGCATTACGGATATTTACTTTGTGACCTTCACCCGCGAAACACGTTTAGGGTGCTTCTAAGAATGAATATATTCCCAAACGAACCTGAAGAAATATCGTGAATTAATAAAAATCTATCAACGATTGCCTCGGGCACTGTAACAGATGTTTGTTAAAAATATCGACTCCAACTTTTTAAAATGCATCTATGAAATCTGTCTTAATGTTATAAAATGTAATATGCCAATGAAACCCCCTCAGAAGGCTCGCTTACGTCGTTACAAGAACATAATACGTGCGCTCGCTCGTAAAAGTAAAACTGTAGGGAGGAAAAAGCGAATTATTGTACAAAGAGGAGGATCATTCCTCCCCATCTTATTTTCAGTTTGGGTCCTTTACTGACTAGATTAATATGATGAAGAAAGTGGTAATGATTCCGCACGAGGTGTATGCTTCATTGTAAAGTTCAAAGATTCCAGACACGGCTCTAGAACCCCGTAAAAGTAGGTTTAAAAGAATAGAAAGCGAATTGTTAGCCCTATTAAACAGTGAAAAGTCACCTGATGAGAAAAGGATCTTGTACCAAGAGGCTCTGCAGAAATTTCTTCATTAGTACGAAGATTATAAGTATCCTACAGAGCTCCCCGTGGTTACTAGGCACAGCGCGAGCAATGATGAGCATGGCGACATAGGACCCGGGTCCGACGTTAGAGATGACCAACTAAAGAATAACGAAACGCAACACATCGAACATGTATTAAAAAGTAGTCTCCCACATACATTGAGGAATAAAGGCTTAATCTTTATAATCTATTGAGTGAGGACCCCATCATACAGTGGGCCGATACAGGCGAGGTCATTGTTGAAGGAACAAGGGTACAAGGATCCAAATATCGTTGACATTGTCATGATCTGGTGAGAAAGTGGGACAGGCCCTCACCAACAGGATGGAAGCATATTAAAGTAAGATTACAACAAATAAATGTCCCCAAAACATTGATAGGTAATCTGAATAGGTTAAAAGACTTTGATCAAGTCTCGCATGTGTCACAACTGAGTACGCCATCGCCCCCAGCAGTAGCGTCTCTGAAGAGGAGAAAGAAGAGAACAAACGGCCAACCTTATCCACGTGTCTCTAAAATATGCAAATGGCTAACATATTAAGTAAACGCTATTATGACATTTCTAACCCGCCTCCTATGGAGGCGTTAATAGACTGTACAGAGGTGTTTACGGAGTAGGAAAAAAGATGTTGAGAGGTTTTTGCGGGAGCAGGATGCTTATACACTTCATAAGCCGGTGAGAAAAAGGTTTAAAACGGCCAAGACAACAGCGGCTTCGATTGACTCTATTTGGCAAGCGGATTTAACAGACATGCAAAGATATTCAGTGTATAATGACGGATACCGCTACATCCTATTCATAATAGATGTATTCTCTAGATATCTGTGGCTAATTCCACTGAAAAATAAATCGCCTGAAACAGTTGCTAAAGCTACCAAAACGTTGATGTTAAAAGAAGATAGGGTTCCTGGCTATTTTTGGTCGGATACGGGGAAAGAATTTATAGGCCGCGCTTTTCAGAATATGCTGACAGAGTTTAATATCAGTTACTAGACTAGCAGTTCTATACATAAGGCTTCTTTAGCTAAAAGAGTTCAACGTACCATAAAGGAACGCATGCATCGCTATTTTACACATAAAAACACATACAGATATATAAACGTTCTGGGTCATTGGCGTCATCATACAACCGTTCACACCACCGTACGATTGGCACAACACCTAACGAAGTTTTAGAAAGAGGTACGCATGCAGGTGAAAGAGATGGAGCACCGCCACCACACTCTACACATTTCAAAATCAATGATTATGTAAGGCTATCACGTTCGGGAAATAAATTCGCGAAGGGATTTGAGCAAGGATGGACACGTGAGATTTTTAAAGTTAGTGCTATGAGACCTAAAGGCGAGATAATGATGTATTACGTTGAAGATTTGAATGGGAAAGAAATCGCAGAAGGCTTTTACCGCGAGGAGTTACAGAAAGTGACATTTAATTTAGGAAAGTGTTTAAAAGTGAAAATATTTTAGGCAGCAAAAGTTCAGGAAAGAGAAAAATGTACCCGGTGAAATGGTTGGGTTACCCAGAAAGCTTCAACACTTATATAAAAGCTGCTGCAATAATGAAGCTTAAATAGTATGCAACATGGCACCTAACCACTTCTATGTCACACTCTCGTACTCTTCGTCTCTGTCTGTACATCCTAACAACACCCTGGCCAACTTTGTGACAGAACTCCACGGACCCATTGAATTGGAGCGTAATTCGTATGGGGTGGGTTTATGTGAATTCCAGTTAGTCACCAAATTTTTAACTCTTGAAAATGATCAGATCATATTTCTGATCCTTAGAAGATTCGATGAGTGCGAAAAATTAGGCATAATCTTAGACAACACTATGCGATGAGTCCTGTTCGGTACTACAAATGTAGTACAAATGTAACGCTAGGAATCGGTCATTATTACACAGTCATGGACATTGTGACGGGGTTAAACAAGAGTCTTGAAAAGTCGTACCTGGCAAACGATTTACTTTTTGAAGTCGTAAACATAGACACGCCTGCACGCACATTGAAGTTAAAATCAACGCTTAGTAAAAATATTAAAGATAAAGAGCTGTTCACAATTGTGGCTGAGGGCCGATATAGTGCAGCTCTCCAAAGAGATACCTTTCACGAGACACAACATGACTTGTCCAGCTTAATGTATCAGTTGAAGATGGAGAAATTGGGTGAAAGCTGCCCATCCCCAGACATGTGCTATATTTACAGCAATATCGTAGAGCATCAATTTGTTGGGGACACCCAGGCGCGCTTTCTGCGTATTGCACACATACATCCCTAACCATAGAGAAAAGTTTGAGTATTACATATGACAAGCCCCATTATGTGAATGTTGCGACTAATCTATTAACCAATATCTCGGTATATATAAGAACGATTGAGGGAAAAAAATTCCCATTCGATGATGGGAGCTTAACAGTGAAGCTACACTTCCGTCGCATTCAGTTATAATGACCCGAAGGCCTTTCACAGTCTATCGAGGGGTGAGATAGCGTGGAAATGGGCTTGGATCCATTTTTTCATCCATACTACGCACCGCTGTCCCACTGTTGAAGAGGGGGGCTAGATTATTCGGGAGGAAGGCATTACAATCAGGTTTTAACGCGGTAGAAGACATAATGGGTGGAACTATACCTAAAGAAGCTCTAAAAAAACATTTAAAACGTACACGGAACGAAATCATCAAAGATGCAAACAGAAAAATGCGGTGTCGGAAAGAAGAGGGTTGTCAGGAAGAAGGGGTTACCAACATGTGGCGCTAAACGTAAAAGGACATAAAAAAGAAGTGTTCTAAGCGTATGAAGCCTATGGCTCATCATTGTTTTAACTGATATAAGCTGAGGACACTACTCTCACGAATCATAGGCTGATTACTACTGTAGTTGTCGAGAGAGGTGGTACTATTTCTGACTCGTCATGACGCGTTTCATCCATCCGTGTAGTTCACAATGCTGTAAATCAGAACTGTCCCTCTTTGATATGCCCCCTACTCAGGTCTCTTTTGAGCATAGCGACTTTATTACAATTAACCCATTAAACACAATTAGTTCGCCGAGTGCCCCTATAGAATTCGTGATACCCAGCTCAGGCCCTTACTTTTTTGACCCAAGCTGCATTCACATGTGCGCTAAACTGCGTATAGCCCATTCAGATGGAACGGACTGCGATGATAGTTACTCTGCATACCCTGAAACCAACTTTCTACACTCCATATTGAGCCAGTGTGAGGTGTATTTAAATCAGGTTAACATCTCGGCAGGAACGGGGTAGTATCACCTACAAGCCTATCTGGAAAATGTCCTCAATTTTTCAAAAGAAGCGAAGGACACCTTTTTAACCGCCGAGGGCTATTATCAGACTAAAGATAAAAGTAGTATAAAGGATAAATTTAAAAATTCTTAAAAAAAGATATACGAGTGTTTTGGACGTCTTCATACAGACTTCACGTTCCAGGAGAAACTGTTTATGAACGGCGTCGACCTGAAACAAGCTCAACCGCACGATTGGAACCTGATCAAGAAGAGGGCGCAAAACCCGTTGTGATTCACATCATGGAGACATATTTACGTGTACGGCGATTGAAATTAAGTACTCCGAAATATGTAGAAATTTAAAAAAATTTAACACACGCAACAGTAAAATACCAAATTAACAGAGTACAGATCAAACTATACACGGTGCCCGTCGGGTTGGCCTCGAAGCAGCTAGAAAACGTGGCTCTGGGAGTTCTACCTAAAAGAAAAGGATATTAATTGGAATGCAAGATCACGCTTCGACGAATGGAAAATATAAAAAGAGCGCCTTTATATTCGAGAATTTCGGCCTTAGAAATATAACTCTATACGTCAATGGCATCGCATTCGGGGGGGGTGGCCTATGATTACGGACTACTCATCAGACGCTGTGTTCCCGCTCTGCGCGAGAGCTCATAGTAGTCTGGCTCATAATGCCGGTGCCTGTGACGAGCTTGGATTTGGCGTAACGCAGAAAGAATTTGTAGAAGAATTTAACCTTTATTCATTTGATATTACCCCTGACTTGTCTGCTGGCGTAAACACACTTAAGTCCACAACAGAGTGGGAACATCTCATTCTGGTTGGAATTTGCCAACCCTATAGACGCGCCTATTAGCGTACTCGTGTACTTCGAATCACATGCTCTAATAGAAGTTGGCCGTTTCAGGAACGTGGTCACAGACTTTTAAAATGGACGCGAATTTGCAAAAAATGAAATATTAAAATTGCCAACTACGAGAGATTGGTATGGGATTATCGTGAACACCGACATTGTGGGGGGTGAGGGGGTTCATTGGTTTGTATTCTATTTTAGAAATAGAGAAAGAATGTACTATTTTGATTCACTCGGTACTCAACCCTGCAGTGATCCTGTTATTGTAAAATTTATCGAACAGATATATACATGTCCCTGAAATTGTATGGAATCCTTACCGCCTCCAAGGATATTTTAGTAATACTTGTGGCATGTATTGCCTTTCATTTCTCCTGCACATGTCACGTGGAAAGGGATTTATAAATTTTTAAAATTATTCGAGTTGTGCGACACTGAAATGAATGATGAAACGGTATGCAGACAAATAAAAAAAGGTTCACATATCGCACTCATTGTGCTGTGTAAAGGTGTATGTATAATTGTATCTATATTGTGTAAAGGTGTATATACATTTGTAAAATGTCTCCATTAAGGCTTATTTAATGGACGCTAGTTCTGCAAGCCGCTTTGTACATGTTTTCTACCATTAATAAATTAAATGAAAATACAATGTGTTTTGTTCTTAACCCCCAAAAAACTTACATTAGTTCCTCGATGACCTGGCATTCGTTGGACCGGATGTGAGCCAATACCTCGACCCCTGTATTCAGGCCCATGGACAGGCTACGCGGTAAAACCTCCAAATCATTTATTTCTCTTTCATCAAAGCTGTCACGAAAAGTTGCTATAACATGTTCGAGCTCCGTATCGGTCCTTTAAGGAGAAATTAACATGATTAGTTCATACTGATTCTTTTTAATTAAAGTCCATTTTTTCATAAAACGAATTGTGTTCAGAAATCATAGCTCAGTGCTAATGCAAACTAGGCTATAATTGAGGATACCTGCTACTGAAACATTTACTATAAAATGCGAGTAGACAAAAAACTTACATTAGTTCCTCGATGACCTGGCGCTCGTTGGACCGGATGTGAGCCAGTACCTCGACCTCAGTATTTAGGTCACTGGGTTGGCTGTGAAGTAAAGCCTCCAACTCATTTATTCCCCTTTCATCAAAACGAAAAGTAGCTATAACACGATGAAGTTCCGCATCGGATCTTTAAGTAGAAATTAACATGATTAGTTCATACTGAATCAATTAAAGTTAAGTTAAATTAAAGTTTAATTAAAGAGTTACAATAAGAGAAAATGCTGATTAGGACGCGTGGCAAATTATAATCACAAAGCAGATATTCTGACAGTTTTCAAAAGTAAGAGTGCTAACACATCGTCTGCCGGTATCGGGTCTCGAGCCCGGGCCCGCAGGCAATTCTTAAAAGTTTTAAATATTTCTAAAATCCTACTGTGGAACTTTCTATAAATTTTTAAGTTATCAAGAAATTTATTATTAAAACCACACCATAATATATATATATGCTGAAATAGCCACGAAGGAAACAGAGAATGGGCAATAATTAAAAACAAGTACACTAATTTACAGCTCAAAAGGAAGATTAGATGGGTGTGCTACGCTTTGTCTGCCGGCACTGGGTCTCGAGCCCGGGTCCGCAGGCATTCCTTAAAAGTTTTTAATTTTTCTAAAATCCTACTGTAGAACTTTCTATAAATTTTTAAGTTATCAAGAAATGTATTATTAAAACCACACCATATATATATATATATATATATATATATATATATATATATATATATGCCGAAATAACCACGAAGGAAACAGAGAATGGGCAATAAATAAAAAAACTATTGTTTTTCACCAATATACACACAGGAACATATATATATATATATATATATATATATATATATATATGAATAGAAACCGGGCCTCGACATCTGTGCAGATATCCTTTTACTTCGTTTTATTACGGCTTTTTATAAATTATTTAACACTGAATGACACGTTTTATATAGCCCGAGAATAAATCACAAACTAGTTTTTCAAAACGCATTTATTATGGCTTTTTATAAATTAGCTAACACTGAATGAAACGACGTATATAATCACAAATTAAATTAATTACTTACATTTCAATGTCGTTTTCATTGATCGGTTCTTGTACTCCGTCACAAATTTCTGCAACAGTCTGCGTTGAAAGAAGTTCATTCTGGTCAGTCGCAGCGAAAAGATAAATTGCAGACAGCGATAAGGCATCCTCGTCTTCAAACAAATTCGGAGAGAGGTAGAGCTGTGGCGATTGGTTCATGGCGAGGTATTTCAAAAGCACTGTTCGATAAAAACAAATGAATTAGAGCCCTGTGATGAAAATGTCTCCTTTTATAAACGGGGATCGTAATTGTGAACATCCCACAATACCCGATTCGCGAGTTTCCTATTGGACCTCGGTGAAATTTGGGCTGGACTTAACGTATAAGCACGCCTAGCCTCCAACCAGAGGTCCTGTGCCGTCCTCATGCGCCGCCTACTGTACTGTGATTGGCTGTCTCGTGAAATCTGGGGTGTGTCAGATATATCTTGCCTGATCCATATCCGTGGAGAGAGAAACGCATTGTTTGGAAATAAATCTTGTATTCTGGGAAGTCGATGAGTTGGTGGGGGGAGGGAGATTTGAACATATAATAAACATCCAATTATATGAGGGGCTTAACGAGGTTGGAAGATAAATTTGTGAATCGGTTTATGTTGCCTAGACCGTTTCACGATTATATGGTAATTTTTCAAATTGAATTTTGAAAAACGCACACACTTTTATTTTTTTATATAATGGAAGAAAAACAAATAGACAAAATATCATTTTATTTGAATGATAAAAAGGCACCCCTCAGATGGCACTTCTTTTACATTAATGGATAATTAGAGCAAATATAAGACTGAACGAAAAATATGTTTTAAAACAAAGCGACTTAAATTCTATTTAAGACATATATGATTAAGAATATAGGGATTTCAGTGGCTGAGGGACCTCCTTTCTCTGATTTTCAATGATTTGAAAGGCCAGTTGTCTCTCTTCCCTCACTCTTTGTGAGCTTCTCATTAAACTCTGTAGCCAGTTTGACTCCTCGTTCAGCACAGTCGTTGATTACTTTGACTGCCATGACCCGATTACGGTGCTCCTCAATGTCTTCAAGTTTCTTGGGAATTTCTATTTTCAAACACTTGAAGAAGTCTTGTGTTTGAGTTGTGACAAAACTGGTAATCTTTAAGTCATTGGGGTTTTGCAACATTCGGGGATCCACCTTTCTTGCCCTCACTTTTCGAGGAGGCGCGTGGTGAAGGTTGTGGAGCATTAGAACCTTATCATCTTCAGTCACGAGGTTTGAGAAAAGCCAAATCCTACAAGATCCTCACTCAAGTACCAACCATGGTTCTGAAGTTTTTTGAGGGCTGTAGCACCCACTTCCTTATCAACCTGGATCTTGTAGATATGTAGCATCTTGAGGAGGGCCAAATCATTTGCTGGAGCATCAATTCCAACTGGAGATGTATACAAGCTTGAAGATAAACTGTCACTGAAAAGGCGTTTATTCGTATCAGAGCTTGTTTTCATGAGGGGTGAGAAGGAATTGGTTCCTAAATAAGTAAATTTTTAAGGAATAGATGCCTTTTCCCATCCATCTAGCTCTGCTGTAAGCTCCTGGGTAGTGGAATCTGCTATCAGAGCCTTTATTTGTTTTAGGCATTGGACAACCAAGGAAGATAAGTGCAAGTTCTAAGTATTCCCTGTAGTCACCTCGAGTGTGGCCCTCTTGAAGTTTGGAGTTGATGAAAGAAATAAGCTTGTCTCTGTGCTTCAAGATCCAATGATCTAAAGATTCTGAGGTGAGATCATTGGGTTCATAGGGCTTGTAATTCTGCTGATCAATGTTATCCCAACAATCTCTGAATCGATTGAATAAGGGAATTTGTGGACCCGAAGAAGAGAAAAACATGTCAAAAACTGCAGTGATAAGAAGCTCGTGGATATGGTGGCGGCATGCCAGAAAAAGGAGTGATCTCTGAAGGGCCTTTTGGATGATGGTACAAGCCCCAGCATGGATACCTGTATTGCTTGCAGTAGTATCAAAACAAAGGCCTGCTACCCACTCATTTACTTGTGGCCATTGCTTCAAGACATCTAAAACTGCTCTCCCCATTTCTTCTCCCGTTCCAGAAATAAGCTTTGGAATAGACAGTAATTTTTCTAATTCGCCTGCACCAGTCACAACAATGGGCATTATATCAATCTTACCCCCATGCATGAATGGAAGAAGCTTTCCATCAAAATGAATTATTAAAGGGGTATTTGGTTGGAAACTGGCTTTAATGTCTTCTCCCATCTGCATCCGTGTTGATCGCCGAGACCTGTAGATAGGGGATGATGAAAGTGTGATCTCTTCAATTTCCACTCCAGCAGCTGAAAGGGCAGGTGCCACAATGTGCATAGCAGCTCTTGCAGATGTTCCAGTGCGGTCCAGAGCAGCCAAGAACTTTTTATCCCTAACAATTACACCTGGTTCAAGCTTCTCCTTTTTGAAGATGATGATGAGAGTGCTCTGTAGAACAATTCATCACCAGATGATTCTTCACTTCCTCCTGAACCGGAATTTTCACATTGGTTGAGATCCACAACCTTTGTCAATTGCCTCATTTCTTCCTTTGATTTCCTGCGAAGTTTTTCCATTCTTTCCATGCTTATCTGTCGTGCTTTTGCCTTTCTTGAAAACTCCTTGTTTCTGGACCCATAATCATTTTCCGATCGTTCCTTTGATCCTTAAGAAAATCTTTATCCTCCTGCAATTTTATTTCTGTTTCCACTTCTGAATGAGCTACATCGAAAAGCTTCTTTAAGCTGGTGACAAATTCTGCTTCATTCTTCTCTTGGGTAGGAGTTCGTCGAGTTCGGTTCTTGACCAGCCCTTCATGCTTATTGTAAAGCCTTTTAAGCTTTGAGACAATATAAGGCTTGTGGGATGTAATTAAGGAGGCTTTTTCCCACATAGCAATAACTTCGTTGGCTACAGTTGCGCAAGCTACAGAGACATTTTGCTTTCCCACCTTAATGTGATAAAAAAGACGTTTAAGGACATCACTGTTAGTTGGAAGCTGCTTCTCAGAAAAACCCTCTTCCAGCACTTGTCCGACCAACCAGACTTCACCACTTGTTTCTGGTTTTTGCCATAATTCTGAGGGAAAAAGTTTTACCACCTGTTAGTCTTAATAATAATATAATATAATCATTAATCACTCACCTAAATTATATTATGACTTGATTACTGTAAGAAAGTTGTAAAGTAACATGAAGTAACCTTTCTAGAACAGTAAACTTGTGAAAATATCAGTAATTATAGATGAAAAAGCAAATAAAACATCATATAATCCATAAAGGGAAAAAATGGAAATTCTAGAATAGTTATCCTGAAGGAAGAATTTTCTAGAATTCTCTCTAAAGAATATAGGGGGGTTACTGGACCATTCCTGAAAACGACCTACTTATCTTCCAATTTATTTATGAATTTTATATACCAAATTTAAGAGGACATCACAAAATAAATAAATATATTTGCCAGAAAAATGAAAATTTTCTCATGAGGGGTAAAATAGATATGCATTGAGGGGTGGGATAACAATAAGCTCTTGTCTTAATATTTTGCATGAAGTCTTTATTCATGACATATTACTTTTTTAGTATGTGTGCGTTGAGCCATCATAAATTTCGATTTTTCGAAACGGCCTAATGTTGCCCCATCTAAAATAGGTTCGGAAAATTTATTATTTCCTTTGAAAAATAATTCGTCAGAAACTGGAAGATAGTTTTAAAACAAATTACCCATGAATTCGAAACAATTCTCGTTGTTGCAAAGTTTATGGTGTCCTGCGCTATCGCACGATACAATCTCGTAAAATAAATTTTAAAAAATAACAGAAATGGGTGGTGGATGCTGTTCATTAACCCCCAAAGTTTATGATTTCGAAATAAAATAAGCTCCTGCGAAAAGAAGTTTATTTATTGGAATTTTAAAATCGATATTATCTATCGCTTCGCCAAACTCCGCAATTTTCAGAACGATGTTTAATATAATTGTGTGTGTATATATATATATTTTTTTTTTCCATAAATATTTATGTCCTATTGTTCAGCTATTTACATCGTCCAATTAGGATTTGTTGTTTAAGTAGGTTTTTGTTTATATCGCTTTTGCCTTTCTTCTTCTCTTCATTTCCCCCCTTTATCATATTTCCTTTCTATTTATTCATTTGTGCTGCACATTTTCACCTTCATTTTAATGCTATGTGTATCATTTGTCCTGTTTTATTTTTAATTTGCAGAAGTTACAGATGAAAAAGACCTTAATATCCAAGTCAAGTTAGCCCGAGAGAGAGAGAGAGAGAGAGAGAGAGAGAGAGAGAGAGAGAGAGAGAGAGAGAGAGAGAGAGAGAGAGAGAGCGAATTAATTAATGCAATTTGACGTGATTGCTAATTATAAATTTTGGATCTTTCGTGCACACTTCTTGTACCAATTTTTATAGTTTTCAGAATTTTTTAGATGAACTTCTTTCCGGAACTGTACATATATAAGCTCTCCTTTGCTTTCGATGGCTTCAGCCCGAATTGTTCGTTCTGACAAAGGTCAAGCTTTACACTCCACCTTAGACCTACAGCTTAACCAGCAACCACTAGGATACACACGGTTCCCATTTATCTACCAGCCGTAGCAGGGTGTTTACAATCCACCTTAGACCTACTTTTTAACTGGTACATATATATATATATATATATATATATATATATATATATATATATATATGAGAGAGAGAGAGAGGGAAATAAATAAACAGATAAACAACATGACCGAGTGTTGCAATAAAGTTTAACGGGAGCCCCACTAGGATACCCTGGTTTCCCATTTACCTACCAACCGTGGAAGGATGTTTACACTCCACCTTAAACCTACAGCTTAACACGGACCACTAGGATAATCAAGGTTCCCATTTATCTACCAACCGTCGAAGGATGCACCGTCACCGGGTCTCGAACCCGGCGCATATAATGGCGCATATAGTTGTGCGTGTGTGTGTGTGTGGTATTTTGTGGGCGTATAGGCGGGATTGTACGTGCATTTGTTCAAACGTTGTATACACTGTGCCAACTGGCTGATTAGGGGCTTATAAGACAGCAAGCGCTAGGATGAAGTCTTAATATGCGAACACCTCTCTTCCTCTCTCTCCTCCTTTCTCTCTTAGGTTAGGTATACCCCTTTGTGGGGGTAAGGCCGTCCCAACTTCTCCCCCAAAGCGGTCTCCCCCAGCTTGCTGGGGGAGTTCATTGCAACTTGGGGGGTAACTCCTCCCCCTTGTTGCAATGAACTTCCCCTTTATTGCATAAGCTCTTGCAACATTGACCAACATTTGCAATTGCATTGCACTCTCCTTTTGCGCCCATTCTACTAAGTCTGTTAAACCTAAATGGTTGAATACTAAAATTAAAAGTAGCTTAACGTTAAAACGGAACGCGTATTTCAAATTTAAAGAAACAAATGATCTGTCCTATGAAGATGCCTACAAGCTATTGAAAAGGCGAAGCAAAACTTAATAAGAAAAGTAGGCACAACTATGAGCTATAATGCTATATAGTTGAACCAAATTAAATCTAATCCGAAGGAATTCCATAATTATGTTAGGAATAAACAGTAGCTTCGCATTCTACTGGTCCTCTCATAGGTGAAAACAACAAACAAATTTTGGATGACTTACAAATGACGGAAGTATTAAATAAATTATTTTCTTCCGTCTTTACTAACGAAAATATGAACAACATTCCCGTTCCCGTAATAATGTTCACTGATGATCATTTAAACTTTTAAAGCTTCACGATTTTACCATCAGTGAAACTGAAGTACTCTAGGCCATAGATAAAATTAATCGTAATAAAACTCCAGGTCCAGATAAGATCTACCCTAGTGTACTTAAAGAAATGAACTGCGCAATAGTCTCTCTTCTTACATATATATATATATATATATACTGTATATATATATATATATATATATTTAATTAATAATAATAATAATAATAATAATAACAATAATAAGTCGTTACAGTCTGGAAAATTTCCGTTCGATTGGAAACTTGCAAACATTACGTCAATATTTAAGAAAGGGGACAAATCGCTTCTGGGAAATTAGTGTTGGTAAGCTTATGGAGACGATTGTTCGGGACAAAATAGTTAATCACTTAGAAATTAATAAATTAATCAAAGATTCTCAACACTGCTTTCGACGTAATCGTTCTTGCCTTCCTAATTTGCTCGATTTCTTTCATAATATTGTAAATACATATGAGGAGAGTAAAACAGTAGATATTATATATTTCGATTTTCATAAAGTGTTTGATAAAGTGCCACATAAGAGATTACTAGCTAAACTTTAGCTAAATATGTTCTCAAATGTACTAAAAATTGGCTGAGTGAACGTATGCAAAGAATGGTCATCAATGGCAAAGCGTCTAACTGAAGAAGTGTGACTAGCGGCGTGCCTCAGGGATCAGTTCTGGGACCAGTTCTTTTATGATTTATATCAGTGACATCGACATAGGAATTAACAGTATAATTTCAAAATTTGCGGATAATACTAAATTAGGGGGACGAACAAAATCAGCGGCAGAACGTTTGCAGATTCAAGAAGATATTAGTAAGTTACTCAAGTGAGCAGAAATTTGGCAAATGAACTTTAATATTGCTAAATGTAAAACGTTGCATATTGGTAGAAACAGTGTTAAAGAACTGTATTTTATGCGGGACAAGACACTAACAAGTGTTACAGAAGAGGAAGATTAAGGTATTATTGTTGCCAACACTCTTAAACCGAGTAAGCAATGTATCGAAGCGGTTAAAAAAACAAATAGAATCTTAGGATTTATTGGTAGATCATTTGAAATTAAGTCCGAGAAAACAATGTTAACATTATATAATTCCTTAATTAATACGCCCCCACCTCGAATACTACGTTCAATTCTGGTCCCCATATTTACTACAGGTCATAGACAGAATGGATAGTGCAGCGACGGGCTACTAAGATGATTCCTAGACTTTAGGAACGTTACATTTATTCTCATTTGTAAAAAGGAGAATTCGAGGAGATTTAATCCAGGTTTTTAAAATGATTAAAGGTTTTGATAATGTCGACGCCGAAAAATATTTCACCTTCAGAAATGCAGATAGAACTCCGGTAATGGTCTCAAATTAGTGGTTAAACATTTTAATTCTAATGAAGCTAAACATTTTTTCTTCAATTGTATAGTTAATTTGTGGAATGGATTGCCAACCAGCGTAGTTTAAAGTAATTTAGTCGAATCCTTTAAAAAGAGACTAGATGCTTATCTTGCCTTAACCCCAAATTGGAAGCATTTGTTAACGCATAAAAGTATTGTAGAATTTTCACTCTGACTCCCTCTTCTCTACTTTAAAATTTTCACTTTATCTTTAAATTTCTTTCTTTTCTTTTAACCTCTCTTCTTTGCTTTGCTTTAAAACTTTCACTCGTCTTTAAATTTTCTTATATCTTTTAACCTTCCTTCTTAAACTAACTGCCTCGTAAGAACCAGCCGGTCTGTTGTTGTTTTGTGTCCTTTGTATCCCTTTGTATAAAGAAAATAACGCAAAATAAAAATAGTATTTCAAATTATTAGTACTTATTCTATTAACTTATATAGAATATTATAGTTAACTGTGTGTGTGTGAGAGAGAGAGAGAGAGAGAGAGAGAGAGAGAGAGGAGATTCTTACTTTTTACCGGTACGTCGTACCAGATATTAATTTATTTCTGGTTCTGTGTACTGGACCATACCCTCATTTTTACCCAGCAACTTTCCAGGCGTCATTAATAGCATACATTTTCTTTTGAAAATTAATAACGAACTTATCCTTAATATACTATGAATTGAGGTAATTATACAGTATTTAATAAATTTTCAGCAATTTCAATGGAATCATTTGAGATATATAATACTACATCATCGTCACACAAAAGAATCTTTGAGTTTCTCAAAACCATAATTATATTATTAATGTAACTAGTAAAAAACAGTGAGTGCAAGAGCAGATCCTTGGGGAGCCTCCACCTTTGTTTTCCTTAATTGAGATTGATGCCACTGAAATGAACATGCTGCTGATAATTACTTATACAGCTAGTATTGTATGTATAGAAAGATGTGAAATTAAGTGTATCACCTGTAATACTATACTGTATACATTTCGCTTAGAGTATCCCTCAGGCAACAAACGCCTTTGAGAAATCACTGAATTTTTCTAAATGTTTCTTAAGGAAACTGTCATTGAGTTAATATAAAAGATTACTTACAGCATCCTGAATTCCAAATTCAACTAAATTCATATTTATTTAAAAGAGAATTGTCTTAAAGTAAGAATATATTCTATTAAATATTAACTTCCCAAAGATTTTAGCAAATGGGGACAAAGTAGAGATGAGTCTATAGTTTTCACAGTCATTTTTGTTACCATTCTTAAATAATGGAATTACTTTAGCTCAGAGACGTACCGAAGGGGAGGGCGACAGGGGCGATCGCCCCCCCCCCTTGAGCTGATAAATTATTATTTTGATTATTTTTACATATTTAATTTACATATTCAGTTAAATATTTTACATATTTAATTTCATGCGCCAATCGAAAAATGTTAGCTAGCTTTCTAGCGATTTTATGTTTCATGAGTATTGCGTCATTTTTCATGGTACCTGGCAACCGCAGTTTATCGATTTTTGTTTACATTCATTTAAATATTTAGTTTGTAAACTTTCTAAATTTTGATAATTTTAAGTATTGATTAAAACTTTGTGTGTATGAATTTGGTATTCAGTTTTTTACACATTTTAAAATTTAGTTTCAAAGTTTTCATTTAATTTAGCATTTTTCACATTTTATTGCACACAAAAAATTTTGTGTGGATTTTGTTTGGATTTTTTATTTCATTATAATGGACTTTAATGTTATGGTTAGTAATAATTCCTATTTCTATTTGTAACTTTGTAGAGTACTATTTGCAGGTGTCACAGGACTAAAGATAATGAACCTTTATAAATTTTTCAAAAGAAAAATGTCCAAACTGACAGTGGTTCTACAGAGCATGATGATCAAAGTACTGTTAATCCCAGTAAAATTGTTAGGTTACAACAGGATGAGAATGAAAGTGAAAAAATTTCGGCGTCTTGCCTCACCTACTACTAAAAATCTAAAATGGCTTAGGATCCAAAAACTCTTAATCCGGCCCTGAGAATAATTTTCTTTTATAAAGGTAACAGTCCAAGGAAATGCTTAATCTCGAAATTAGCACTTTTTTATTCTTATGTTAATACAAATCTGAGCATCCTAATTGCGGTTTGCATTGAATATTATGTTACTAATCAGATTTTTATCATAATTTTTATATTTTTTATAATATAATTTTTATATTTTTATTCATAATGTCTTAACAGTAGCTAGTTAATCATCTCTAACTGAACGATAAACTCATCATTAACGTACATAAAAATTATTTATCTCTATTTCAATTATACTTCTACGATTAGTTCCAAATTCGCCCCCCCCCCCCTCGGCAAATTTCTGGGTACGCTCCTGCGTTTAGCTATATATTTTTAATATGGAAGTGTGGCTTTTTGGATAAAGAAACAGATACAGAAACAGTCAGTCTAATGAGGAATATTATCTGGATGAAAATTAATATCTTTAAACTCTTTCAAGATTCCTTTTAAAATTTTGTTCGAAGTAATTGGCCAAAAATAAAAAGTATCTCTGCTCATATCAATGTTAGTGATTGAAGTTAATGATAAGATTGTGAGGGATTCCTGTAATGTTTCAGGGAATGAAATAAAAATGTATTTACTTGATTTAAGACAAGATACGAATTTAAAATTTGTATTCCATCAACTTTTAAATTAATGGAAGGTCTTTCAAAAGATCGTTTTATAAAACTGGTAATTAGGTTCAATGTTTTCCTTCGACGCTCTTCTACATCTTCACTCTTTTTAACATAATAAATTATTTTAGCCAAGTTTAAGGATTTGATTAACTAATTTGTAAAGTTTCTAAAAGGCAACACTCCTAACTTAAATTTGCTTTAGAAAATTGGGGTATTTTGTGAATACATTCAGTAAGTCCATTTCTCCACTACGCGTAGTGATTGTGACCCAAAGGTCACCTGAGCCAAAGCAGAAACAGGGTACGTAGTTGGTTCAACCCCACCCGATGCCAGCGGTTGGGAGCGAACCAGAGCCTCATCGGTCAGAGTCCGTCATCGAAACCACTGAGTTACCGGGCCCTCATTTTGTGAATACACCACAGTAATGGTGTTGATTTCTAAAGGTTATTTAGTGACTTTATTTTAACTTTCATTACTTTTGAATGAAAAATTATTTTTTATGAAATTAAAAATTGTAGCAATTAACCGATTGAATACAGTATTTGGATTAGTAAATTCAGTCTCCTGAGACGATTCGCATACATTTCTAAAGGAGAAAATGAAATTCATATAATAATAATAATATAATAATAATAATAATAATAATAATTTTTTTAAACAAAATATATAAAACTAGAAGTTGTATCAAATTTTAAGAGTGTATTATATTGTACTATAATATATTTTATTTTATATATTATGTACATTTTTTATATTTATATTATTTCACAATTTTATTTATTTTACTTTGGTAAAAAGAGGCTTTTTAATAAAGGAAAAACGTGACAGATTCAGATGTAAAAGTTTAAAAATGTTGATAATATTTTAAAGTTATTAAAGTTTATCATTATTATTATTATTATCTTATTACTATTATCATCATCATCATCATCATCATCATCATTATTTTCCGGCAGCAATTAATGCGATATGTGTTGAAGTTAGGGCGCGTAGTATTAGTTTCAATTTTGTTGTTGTTTATAGACCTCCCGCTCAACCCCTCGATACAGATACTAGATTTTACTCACTTCTTGGTAATTTTATTGACAATCGGAATAGTATAATTGTCGGAGACTTTAACTGCCCTAATGTTAATTACGAGAATTTTACTGGTCATGAGGAGGGTTTGAGATTGATTGAGTTTATGGAAGATAACTTTTTACAACAGATAGTTACCGAACCAACGCGCGGTGACAATATTTTAGATTTGGTGATGACGAACTGCGAGAATATAGTCGAAGGTTTAGAAGTAGGCGAGAGTTTAGGATGTAGTGATCATCAAATTCTTAGATTTAAGTTAGCGATAAAAAACACTCAGGATAGTAACGTAATAGAAGTCCTTGATTTTCGTAGGGCTAATTTTGATAGTTTTGCGGATAGGATGAGAGTAGTGGACTGGGATAACTTATTTATGGGTAATGACACAAATTTGCGTTGGGTGGCGTTTAAAGAAAGTTTTAGGAATATTGAAAGGGAGTTTATTCCTTGTAGGCCCAAGCGCGCTAGAAATCATGGTAGGCCGAAGTGGTGGACTAGGGAAATAGGCGAGTTCATAAACGAGCGTAATAGAGCGTATAGACTTAATAAGCGCAATGGCACGGCAGCTAACTTTAATAGATACATCGAGCTTAGACGTCAGGTTAAAAGATCAGTTAGGAATGCCAAGCGTAATTTAGAGATACTTATAGCTGCGGATAGTAAACATAATCCAAAAAAGTTTTTTGAGTACATTAATAATCGTAAGCCGGTAAAAGATAACATAGGCCCTCTAGTGGATGTTAATGGCGCTTTGGCTTCTGACGCTCAGGCGATGGCGGGTATTTTCAATAACTTTTTTGCGACAGTTTTTACCGTAGAAGACGTAAATAATGTCCCCGACGTGGACGATATCGTTCCATTTAGTAGCGAGACTATTTTGGATGAAATAACTGTTTACGAGGCTGAGATTGCGCATTATATCGATAGGCTAAAAGTTAGCAAGGCTCCAGGCCCTGACGCTTTTTATCCCAGACATTTGAAAGATTTGAAAGACGTTATCGTAGGCCCCTTAACGAAGATTTTTAATCAGTCACTCGAAACGGGGATTATTCCTGAAGACTTCAAATTAGCTAACGTCACGCCTATTTTTAAAAAAGGCGACCGCGCAGTAGCTAGCAATTATAGGCCCATTAGCTTAACGTCAATTGTCGGTAAACTTTTGGAATCCGTAATTAGGGATTGTATCATCGATCACTTAGAAAGTAGAGATTTGATTAATAGTAGTCAGCATGGGTTTCGACGCCATAGGTCTTGTTTAACTAATTTGTTAGAATTGTATAACGAAATAGTACGCGAATACGTTAGGCATAGAGCGGCTGACGTAATTTATTTAGATTTTAAAAAGGCGTTCGATACAGTTCTGCATAGGAGACTAATTGCGAAGGTCAAAGCGCACGGTATACGCGGTCAGGTAGCTAACTGGTTAGAAGAATGGCTTCGTGCTAGGAGGCAGAGGGTGGTAGTTAATGGTAGTGAATCGGGGTGGTTGGATGTAGGTAGCGGTGTCCCACAGGGTTCAGTGTTAGGCCCATTGCTATTCGTAATTTACAGTAATGACATAGATGTAGGATTGACTAGTAACGTGTCAAAATTCGCGGACGATACTAAAATAGGCGGTAAGGTTGTTAACGAGGACGATAGAAATAGGCTCCAAGACGATGTAAATAGGATTATGGAGTGGATGGATAAGTGGCAGATGCAATTTAACGTAGACAAATGTAAAGTTTTGCATATAGGTTCTCGTAACAATAATTATACGTACACGATGGATGATAGGGAGTTAGCGAGCGTTGACGAGGAAGTAGATTTAGGAGTACGCGTATCTAAGGATTTAAAGGTTAGGAACCAGTGCCTGGAGTCTTGCGCAAAAGCTAATAGGATGTTAGGCTTCATAGCGCGTAATTTTGAATTTAAATCGAAGGATATTATATTGCCCCTTTACAAGTCCCTAGTCAGGCCTCATTTAGAATATGCCGTTCAGTTTTGGTGCCCGTATTTGCGTGAGGATAATGATAGGTTAGAAAGGGTTCAGCGTCGTGCCACGAAACTTAGTCCGTCATTGCGCAACAAGCCTTGTGAAGATAGGATTAAAGAGTTAGACCTGTATTCACTCGAAACTAGGAGATTAAGGGGGGAGCTTATTGAAGTTTTCAAAATCGTTAATAACATCGATAACGTAAATTTTGACAAACTGTTCACTTTCGATAATAGTAATACTCGTAATAACGGATTTAAGTTGCGTGGCAGACGTTTCATTACTAATATCGCTAAAAACTTCTTTACGTTTAAAGTAATTGATAAATGGAATAATCTTCCCGCGTAAGTCGTTCACTCTACCAGCGTTAATATGTTTAAGAACCGTTTAGATAGGCATTTTACAAATATTAACGTTGTTTAAAATAAAAAAACAATTAGTAACAGGAGCTCTGGGGGTGGTGGTCGAGGATGAGTCTGTTGACGATTAATGCCAGCTTGTGACATACCAGCGTGTGATGCCAGCAATAAAAAAAAATTAAAAAAAATTAGACTAACACGAACGTAGATGTAGCTCGTCGTGTAAACTAACCCACTTTTTGTTTAACTTTACCTACTTTTTTTTTTTTTTTTTACCTTAACCTCTCCTTACTTTGCATGTCTTTAACTCTCTTTTCTTGCATGTTTGTAGTTTGCATGGTATGACAGCGAGTTAAGACTGTGTTTGCATGGTTTGTAAGCGTTCTTATTTTACTTCTTTTCATCTTTCACCCCTCTCCTATTTTCTCCGACTATTTTTCTGACTTGTCGGCAGTGGACGGCGGATGATGATGGTGAGTCTTTTTTCTCTTTTTCTGAATGAATGTTAACCCACGAGTGATAGGTGTTCCTCCTTACTGAACCCCTTATTCTCTTCTCTTCTCTTAACCCTCTACTCTTTCCTTTCTCTCTGGCTAACTTTAGAGTGGATCTTAGGGTCTTTGTTAGCCTTAGCTTCTGTAGATCTGTAGATCATCATCATCATCATCCACATTATTTAGTATTTTTATTTACTTAGATTTCTCTTTTACAATACATATTCGTATATATAGCCTATATATTAGGGTGGTCCAAGATAGTATGGTAAAACTTCAAACTTTAAAATGTCAATCTCCTCAAGGCTGCTCTTGTTACACTATGCAATAGATAGCTGCAAAGGATACACAATATACAAAATTATACATGTACAAAACCTACATATTAATTCGTCTTGGGATGAGTGACCTTAAAACAAGCAGTGAATCGTTGTTTCAGGAGGAGGAGAAGATAAACTACTTGGCGTTTTACTCATCCCTCACGGCTTGAGAAACCAGTTGCAGGGGTTTGTATTTGATACAACAGCATCAAATACTGGGCTGATGTCTGGAGCTGGTACCCTGATAGAGAGAGCTGTAGGTCGCTCTCTGACGTGGATAGCATGTCGTCATCATGTGTATGAAATCGTTTTGGCTAACGTATTTGCTAGTATTCTTGAACCTTCGAAAGGACCACAAGTCTCATTGCTTAAGCGATTCATGGCACAATGGCCAGTTATCAATAAAGAAAACTTTATACCAGCAGGAATGGAACTTTTTGAAGGAAACTTGTGGGAACTTTGTCAAGAGATGATACAGTACCTCTCCGACGCTCTTCAGAACAACAGCTTCTCAAGAGATGACTACAGTGAATTCCTCCATCTTTCTCTAATTTTCCTGGGAGGAAGTTTGCCTAAGAAGTACAACATCAGAGCTCCAGGAGCTCTTTATCAGGCTTGCTGGATGGCAAAAGCTACATATGCTTTGAAGATCTTTCTCTTCCAGGACCAAATGAAACTTATTGCTCATGAAAAAAAGGGTCTGAAAGATTTTTGTCCCTTTGTAGCACTTGTTTATAGTAAATATTGGCATGAAGCACCCTTGGCAGTGAGGGCCCCTAGAAACGATCTAGCTTTTCTAACAGTTATGGAGACTTATCCAAACCGGATTTTGGCTGAAATTGCACTCAAGGCATTTAAAAGTGATTGGCTAAGTAACGACAACTACGAGTTGTTGAAAGAACAAGAAGATAGTTTTAATTTGTGCGAATTTACTTATAAGCGGGACCCTTTAATAAAAATGCCCTTCTGGGGTGGGGAGAACGGGATCTAGCCTAGGTGCGAATTTCTTAATGGTCTCTGGATTGTTTCCTTCTCGCCTTTTTCATTCGTTTTTCGGTTTACAATTTCTGTATAATAAACAACAATGTAATAATCAATGTAATAATAAATTTATAATTTCTGTAATAAATAATAATGCAATATTAAATGTAATAAATTTAATAATAAATGTAATAATTATGTAAAAAAAAAAAATAGAATCTGTATGTGTAGAACAAGAAGATAGTTTTAAATTTGTGCGAATGTACATATAAGCGGGTCCCTTCAATAAAAATGCCCTTCCAGTGTCGGGAGAACGGGATTTAACCTAGGTGCGAATTTCTTAATGGTCCCTGGACTGTTTTCCCTCTTGTTTTTGGTCCATTCGTTTTTCTGTATCCACCCAAAGAGGATGCCAGTGGGCATCGAAACTGTTGTGGAAATAAACTCTGTCTAT